>CAUYQG010195049.1:0-60409 GCA_963574415.1 Tarsius wallacei
AAAAAATGCAAACCCATTTCTGTCACTTCTAGCATCCCATCCTCACTTTAGTAGCAAAATCACAGGTGCCTGGACTCATTTACATGTTGCTTATGGCTGCTTTTACTCTACAATGGTAGAGTTGAGTATTTGCAGAAAGACCGTGTGTCCCACAAGTTAAAAATATTTACTCTAAGCCCCTTAAGAAAAAGATTTCCCATTCCTTGGTCAGAAGAAGGAGGCTTTGCATTTCCGAATTGAGTGGGAGGCAGAGAAGCACTCACCACCCACCCAGCCTCCTACCCCTGAAAATAGCATCTATGTTGACTGCTAAGGTAAGGAGACCACTTTGAGAAATTTCAAGTTGTAACCTCCAAAGGCTAATGGGTGAATTTGAGTATTTTCATTCTCATTGTAGCCGGAGAGGTAGAGCTAATCATACAGCATCCAGAAAATGACTGCTTCGTATAATGAAACTTCGATTTCCATTTCAATGGAAGCATGTTGATGTAAAAGAAACAAAAACAGATTTCTGAATTATGTGCCTTCTTTCTCCATTAGCAACTTGGGTGTGCATCTGGAATTAATGGGCTATATTTGCATTCCCGTTTTGCTGATGGAGTGTCCAAGGCTGCTGCATTTCCTGATATCTAATCTTTCTAGGACTTAGCTCTCCTCTCACTCTTTTCCCCCTTCTGAATGAGATGCTTGTATTTTTGCTGTGTCTCAAATAAACTTACAATCCAGGTTTTTATTTCTTCCCCCAGGAGAGCCTCTCGAATGCCTTATCTTCAGCTCAACAGGAAGGAAATTACTTTGTTACCAGAATATTGAACATTGATGATTTACTTGTTTATATGTAGGGAAAAGAAAGCTCTGACATAATCTATTTCTTATACAACAATTTCTGATTCACAGTGGAAGGGCCCAGTGCTTTAAGTGCATAGAGAGATGCTGCTTTATACTGAGGAAGGAGGAGAGGACACTTAAACCCGTGGTCAGATAGAGGTGACCAGATCCATAGCTATACTTTTGTGGGCACGGCAGGGAAACCAACAGCATGTATTCTCCTCTGCAGCTCTCATTTTAGTGGCAGAATCACAGGTGCTACAGTCAGACAGCCTGAACTCATTTACATGTTGCTTATCGCTGCTTTTACTCTACAATGGTAGAGTTGAGTAGTTGCAAAAAGGCCACGTGGCCTATAAGTTAAAAATATTTACTCTAAGCCCCTTAAGAAAAAGATTTCCCATTCCTTGATTAGAAGAAGGAGGCTGAGCTTTAGAGAAATGGATTCAAACCCTGGCTCCAGTATTTACTAAATATGTGAGACTTTGGACAATTTAAGTAAACTTCCTGTGCATCAGTTTCCTCACCTGTAAAAGGAGGATAAAATTACCAACCTCAAAGGGCTGGATTAAACAATAGAAAACACATAAATCATCTTAGCACTATGTCTAATTTCACTCATCCCTCTCCTAGTTGATATCTGAAAGGAAAAACAAACATCATAATTTCTTAACAAGAGGAAACCTGAGAAGTGATCTGCTTCCATCTGGGAGCACTTCAAAATTACTGATTCGTGAGTCTTGCTCCCGAAATTCTGATTTGGTAGATCTAGAGAGGGACAATGGCATCTAACCAATTTTATAATTCCTTTGATAACTCTGAGAACCAGCCTGGAGGCAGCGATCAACTCCTCTGCAGGCACATTAAGTGATAAAGCCAGTCAGTGCAGAGTCACTGTGACCTCTGAGGCCCCTTGTTCTGGCTCAGAGGTGGTCCTAGTGGCATGGGAAGCACAGACAGCCTCCCGACTGTGTGTCCTCCCATGGAAACAAGGAGACTTTGTAGATGGACCTTTGACACCTGCAGAGGCGTCATCAAAACCTTTAGCAACCTTGTCCTTTCCAAGGTTCCTCTTGAGGCCCTGAGGACACAGGAGGCTTCATGGGAAGTCATGAAGACTGGAAGCAGAGGATCTAAGAGGACCCCAATGCCTTCACTCGCCCAGCAGGGTTCAGTAAGCCAGAGAAGACTCTCCAGCATGTAAGCCCAGCCTTGAAATCATGCCATGGCTTTCCATCCCATCCCACCCTGCTTTAGAGATCGACTACCGCAGTCACACAACCTAGTGGCCGTGAGACTTTGGGTGTCTTACTTAATTAATTATTCAACGGCTCAGTTTCCTCCTCTGTGAAACATGGATCAAATAGCAGCTACCTCTTTAGACTGTCATGAGGATTAAGCGATTTTACCTACTTAGAGCCCTTAAAATAGTACCTGTCACAGTGGTGTAAGTTATGACATTCTCTCATATCATTTTCTCTCTCACTTCCTGTTGTTGAATTAAGTTTAGCCTAAAGCTTCCCCCTTATATATTTTAAGTTTGGCTGAAAAGTGTTTCTGTGCACAATGAACTTAATCTAAGGATGTACACAGACTGTAATCTACTCCTGTGACAATCACTGAGTTTTGACCAGTCAAAGGTGTCCAACTGTGCTCAAATAAGGCAACTGTGTCCAAAGCATGTTCAAATAAGGAAAACATGAGCTGTAACCAGTTCAGCTGTTTTCGTGCCTCACTTCTGTCTTCTGTACATTCCTTTCCATTTTCTGTCCATATATCTTTGATCATGCCGCAGTTCAGGGGTTTCTCTGAATCTATTTTCTGGTTCAAGAGGCTGCCTGATTCACGAATCATGCTTTGCTAAATTAAACTCTGTTAAATTTAATTTGCCTCAGGTTTTTCTTTGAACACTGTGTTCAGGTTTCTTGAATGTGGCAGTCTCTCTTCTACCACAGGACCTTTGAACATGCTGTTTCTGCTTCCTCTCTGGAATGATCTCACCCCCAGGTTACTCTTCACCTACCAGATTCAACTCACTTTGTAGGTCCTAACTCAGCGTTACTTCCTCAGAGTCTTTCCGTGTCCCCTAGGCTGTCCAGATCCCCATGTTACGTGTTCTTCTGGCCCTGCTTCTTCACAGCTCTTACCACAGCCGTAATTGGACATGCATTTAGAGGTTTAGTTGATTGCGGACCATCATCCTCATAAGATTAGAACTTCCTGAGGGAAAGAGTGGTATTTATGATCTCTTCCTCTGTATCCCCAGCCCATGGCTTAGCGCTTGACTCTGACAGACACTCAATTAGTATTTGAATAAATGAATAAGTGAGTCTGCAGGTTACCATCCATTGATGTGTCAAGACTACAAAAGTAAGCAACGAGGACAGAGCCAAGAGGGGCAGATCTCCTCCATCCCTTGACATGACTACAGTCCAGCAGCAGTTTGTTTACCATGGTATATCATCATGTAGAATAGTTCAAGGCTCCATCAAAACACAAGCACACCAACTGAATGACACTCTCCACCTGCCTGGGATGTGTCTGTTCCAACATTTCCTCAATTTTGAGTCAAGAAAATGGAGCATCTCTTCATGGAAAAGGACAATTCCACCCTGTAGTTGATTTCCATTTGAGTAGCTACCACCATCCTTGGGAAAAAGGCCAGGTATATTTGGGTAAAAAAAAATATCCCAATGAGTTTGTTCAATCCATAAGCTGCCCAAAGTGGAACTACCTCACAGCACACAGTAACTGACACTGAGGAGGTGATTAAAATGAATAATGGCCAGTAGTGGTGCCAGAATCTGTGGCTGGTCATTCCCAGGCCTCTGTATTTCTGCTGGGCCTCTGCACTGAAGATGACTCTGCACCTCCCTTCCAAAGCATGGAATTGGAAATCAGCCTGAACTAACTAGGGGGAGGGTCCCATCTCTATTATTTAACTGTTGCATGTACATGAACCTCACCTTTTTTCCCATGTTGTCAAGGGATAACAGGATGGTAAATAGGCTTACCATGTGCCATTTAATCCACTAAAGCTATTAAATTGTCTTGGATGTGAATAGGTCCTGACCGACACTGGCACTTAATGTGCTGTAATGTCTTATGCCAAAGATCTCATCATGAAGCAACACAATAAAGATCTGGGAGTATGGAGGAAGTACCTAGATGAGCATAGGAAGGGCAAAGTCACTCAATGTCTCAAGCATTGGAAGATCCTAGGGACCAAAGATTCTCCATACATAGCTGGATCTCTAATGAATATTTTTCTCTTGGACCTAAGAAGAGGAAGGGAACCTGAGAGGGGACACCATGTGTGACCACCCTACCTAACTTGCTAGAATTCTATTTATAGAAACTCTATCTTATAAATGCTATTTTTTTAAAGACACAGGGCCTTTCTCTGTCACCCAGGCTGCAGTGATGCAATCATAGCTCACTACAAGCTTGACTCCCTGAGCTCAAGTGATCCTCCTACCTCAGCCTCCCAAATAGTTGGGACTACAGATGTGTTCCACTATGCCTGGCTTTTTTTTTTTTTTGGAGATGGTGGTCTCACTATGTTGCACAGGTTGGTTTTGAACTCCTGGTCTCAAGTGATCCTCCTGCCTCAGCTTCTCAAAGTACTGGAATTACCAGCATGAGCCATTATATCCAGCCTAAATGCTAATTTTAAATAAGTTGTTCTTGTTACTAAAAAAAAATGTGGCCTTTCTGTTAAGCTCCATAAAGACCTGGAATGTGTATTGTTTGAAATCCTAAGGATGTCAGAGACATCAGATGCTGGATTTGCCTGAAAGCCAATGACCATAAGGAGACCCAAAGTCCCCCCCAAAACACCAAGGGTCCGTGAGGATTTGTGTCCAGGCTAAGACTTGAGCTCAGCACCTTAATAGGGCAGGATAGCAGTCTTACCTCCTTCTAAGGGAGCAGTTGTACAGCCACCACTTATAATTACTTTATTGTTGGTTCAAGAGCAGTTCACTCTTTCAACCTAGCAATGTGTTAAATGGCAAGCCTCTCAAAGCAGAGCTGATTCCCTCCCATCTCTGTGTGCAGCTTCTCTGGCCCTAAGTTCAATGCTCTCATAAAGCTTCACACCAACAGCGAGAAAAGAGCCCATAAACACTGTCGGCCACGATGCTTCAGGCCTGAGCAGCTTGAGATCTGGCTTTCCAGGTGCAGTGGGTCCTGTATTGATTGCATGAGGATCGTCAGGTTTCCAGCTGAGCCCTTACCACCTGCCTCTCCTTTTCCCAATAAGCAAACGCCATATTTTAGATTCTATTGCTTACCACACCCACTTACAAGTGCCAAATTATCTTATCAGTTATACTTCTGATCAGCTTTGAGTAGCTGAGACCTGACTGCTGGGTCTTAAATACACAAGGGTTTATTCTATCACATAAAATAATCCGAGGAGACAAGGGAACATCCTAAGGATGCCAGAGATGTGAAAATGCTAGGCTTGCCCCATATTCAGTGGCCACAGAAGTACAGGCCTGGTGTCTTTTTGAAGCCATCGAATACCTGGGCACCTTTTAACTTTATGCTCCTCCACGTGACTTCCATTCTGAGATCACCTCATGGTCTAAAGTGACTGCTGAGGTTCCAGTCGTTGCATCCACATTCTAGGCAGTAAAAGTCATGAAAGGAGAAGGGAGAAAGGTGCTCCTCCTGAAACTTACACACAACCTTCTGCTTATACCTCTTTGGTCAGAATTTACTCAACTAAATTAGGGACTCACTGAGAAAGAGGGTGGAAACAGAGATTGGGATAGATCGTCAGCTGGCTCTTAGACAGGTATCAGGCATCATATCTCAGAGACGAGTGAGTTGGATATCTGATACAAAAAGCATCCCAATCTGAGAATCTGAGAAGAGGCACTGCTTTTCTGAGCAGAAGCGCTCCTTAACCCATCACGTACCCAGGAGCGAATGATTGCAAATGGATGAAACTTGATAGCAAAGGCATGCTGATGTGCTGGAAACCAACCCACTAGTATTCCAGGTGTTTTACTACACTGCCCCATCCCTTTCCGAGCCCTATCCCATCCCTCATCCCACATCTCTTATCCCACATCATTCTCAACTTCCCCTTAAAGATAGAACCTTAGAGATGGAGGGAGAATGGCTTAAGGATGAAGAAGTAATTTTCTACACATTGCCTGATATTAGAAAAACATTTCTACATATCAACTCCACCATGTTAAAAAAATATATATATGTGTGTATATATATATATAAAATTACAAAATATATTGGGTCCATACTCAATGACCTATCACAGAAACAAAGAACTGAGTACCACATATTCTCGTAAGTGGACCCTGAACACCCATCATAATAATACAAAAAAGGGATTCGTAGCAGTGGGACACTACAGGTGGGCGGGGGACACATAACATCAATAAGGGTGCCTGATCCTAATCCAGGCAAAGTGAAGGCCAATGGGACGACCAAAACTTCACCTCTACATAAACCAATTATGTACCCCACCCTGACTTGTATCCCACAACTTAAAAAAAAATTTAAAAAAACAACTATTCTACTTTATTTTTCCACACGATTTTCCACATGACTTTTAAAACATACACTGCTATCAGCTACACCTTATCTATTTTAAAGGAAAGAAAAAAAAAAGTTGGAGGGGGAAAGGCTAGTTTCAGTATAATAATTTAACCCTACTGCATTTTTGGTTTGGGTTTAGTATTCCTGCCTAATGTGAACATTTTCATCCTGGCTCTGCATCCAATATATTACTCTCCTGTCAGGTCAGAGTTCCGTTCCTCTAGTTACTACTGAATAGGGCAGATTCACCTTGTCCACAACTTGTTTTTTATTTATTTTTTATTTTTTGAGCTATATAACTGCAACCTTCTTCAGGATAGGATTGTTTAACCAAGAGCAATCTACCAAACTATACTATTGCTTACCTTGCTCAGAAAGGTATCAAGAGAATCCAACCACATTCTTTGCCAAGAAGCATGGCATTTATTTCTGTTTACAAATGTAGTGAAGTATTTTTTGCTTAAGTATGAGTATTATATAAAGATGCATCATGGAAAGCATATATTGCAAAGATACATAAGACTATGCTCATAATATATTATGTTTAAGTGGCTTGATTTGAGTCATTTTCTATTATTAACTCATATATCTTCATATATATTCCTTATAATATCTCACAATCAAATATATGCTAGGAGCACGAATTCCTCCTTTTCTGCGCCAGGAATGCCACTTAATTTCATAAATAATTTTCACTTTAGACACATAACATCAATAAGGGAGAATCTACTTATTTGCTTAAAAAATTCTGACAAATGATGGTATTTTAGGAAGGTATTGTCTCCTCCACAGAATTTTTTCTAGTTCTTTATCTTTTCATCATTTTCAAGGGGACATTTTTGGACTCTTTTGTCTCTTAGATGGAACAGAACAGACATCAGGAACTCACAAAGTAATAGAAGGCCACAGGTGGATGGACTAATACAGCTATGTAACTTATTCACTCGTTTTATAGATGACTAAAAAGTGAAGTAATGCCCAAGGCCAAGCAGTTAATCCAAAGGCATTTGTTCACATAAACTCAATTACAGCTTAGCTGTTATTAAGCCCTAGGCCAGTGCTTTCTTTTAATAAACTTTTTATTTGAGAATAATTTGGGTTTCATAGAAACAGTGTAGAGATACTGCAGAGTTCTCACCCTCCACCCGATCTCCCCTATTACTATCTTACATGTGTATGCTGCATTTGCTACAATTAATATACAAATGTACATTAACACATTTTGTTGCTATGCATTATTAACTGAAGCTCACACTTTTACATTTCCTTAGTTTTTACCTAATATCCTTTTTCTGTTGCATAACCTCATCCAGAATAATGTATTAATCAATTATGTCTTTTTATTATTGATTGATTGAGTCAGGGTCTCACTGTCACCTATGCTGGAGTGCAGTGGCATGATCACAGCTCACCACAGCCTCGACCTCCTTGGGCTCAGGCGATCCTTCCACCTCAGCCTCCTGAGTAGTTAGGAATACTGGCGCAAGCCACCATGCTTGGCTACCTTTTTTATTTTTATTTTTTGTAGAGATGAGGTCTCATTATGTTGCCTAGGCTGGTTTTGAACTTCTAGGTTCAAGCATTCCTCGTGTCTCGACCTTTGGAAGTTGTTGGCATTACAGGTGTGAGTCACTGCAACTAGCTGAGTAATAACATCTTTAAAGATTCTTCTTGGTTCTGTCAGTTTCTCTGACTTTCCTTGTTTTGGACCACCTTAAAATTTTTCAGGAGTACTTGCAGATATTTTGCAGCATATCCTTTATTGAGATGTGTCTGCATTTTAAAAATGATTTGACTGTAGTTACAGGGTTTTTTTTTTTAAATAGAAAGACCATAGAGATAAAATGCCATTTTCATCACATCATATCAAGGGTAGATATAATCAACATGATTTCTCTCTGTAGATGTTGAACTTGAGCAACTGGCTGAGGTTACATTTGTCAGATTTCTCCACTGTAAATTTATTCTCCCCATCTTCCTTTTCACACTCTACTCTTTGAAAGGAAGTCACTGTGTTTCCCATGCTTAAAGAATAGAGAGATGTGTTCCACCTTTTTGAGGGAGAAATACCTACTTGTTTAGATTTTTTTTTCTGCATGGGAGATTTGTCTTTTCTCCCCATGTACACTTATTCAATCATGTGTTTATATCAGTATGGACTACGGATATTTACTTTATGCTTTGGGATATAATCCAATACTACTTTATTTGGTTGCTTAAATTGTTCTAACTTAGGCCACTAGGAGCTCATTCAGTTGTCTCCTGTGTCCCTCTGACACACCTCCCACCCTGGTGGTTTTTCTGAACACTCCCTTACTTTCTGTTGCTACACGATGATCCAGGGACATCTTGTACATTTTCTAGCTTATGCCATTTCTCCATGGAGGCTTGGCTTTTTTTACTGGAGATC
The DNA here is from genome assembly GCA_963574415.1 of Tarsius wallacei. Classification (NCBI taxonomy): domain Eukaryota; kingdom Metazoa; phylum Chordata; class Mammalia; order Primates; family Tarsiidae; genus Tarsius; species Tarsius wallacei. The sequence goes on from CAUYQG010195049.1 coordinate 8,810, forward strand.
AGAGACCAGGGTCTCAGTGCTACATGTGCTTGTTACTACTTGGGTGTCATTGCTACTAGGCTCTCTCAGCTAATAGAGCAAGGACATGCATGTATATATATGAACCCATCAAATACATGTATCTCAAATTATTGTTATAGGTAACCAGTTGTGTCCATCTTAAGCTACAGATGAGTTTGAACTGACATTTCCAACTCGAGTCCATTATAGGATTATTCTAGCCATCTCCCTATGCTTGTCTGCAACCTCTTACTCCAACAATGAGAAACTTGGCTCCCATCAACCACCATCTCTTTATTTAATTGTTCAATTCCAGCATATATACAGAGAGACTGTTGGGTTGTTAGCCTGTAGATAAAAACTTTATCAAGTAGAGACTCCACTCATTTTCTTTATTTTATTTTATTTTATTTTTTGAGTTGGCGTCTCACTCTGTTGCCCAGACTGGAGTGCAGTGGTTGCTCCTGGCCACCACAGCCTCGACCTGCTGGGCTCCGGCGATCCTTCCGCCTCAGCCTTCCAAGTAGCTGGAACTACAGGCGCGCGCTACCATGCCCGGCTAATTTTTCAATTTATTGTAGAGATGAGGTCTGCCAAGTTGCCCAGGAGGGTCTCGAACGCTCGGGCTTAGGCAATCCACTCACCTCAGCCTCCCAAGGCGCGGGATTACAGGCTGAGCCACCGAGCCTGGCTACACCACTCATTTTCAAAGTTACCTTTCCCCACTCCCTTTAGTGAGGTTATTTCATAATTTGCAGTGTAATTATTATATTATAGTTTTCTTCCCATCCTGGAATTCTATGATAACTTAATTGATTTTTTAAAAATTGCATATATTCAGGTTCACTCTTTATGTTAAAATTTGGTTTTGACAAATGTACAGTGTCATCAATCTACCATGACAGTATCATACAGAATAGTTTCACTGATGCAAAAAATCCCCTATATTTTACCAATTCAACCTTGAACTTATGGCAATCACTAATCTGTGTTTCCTTTTATAGAATGTGATATAAATGGAATCATACAGTATATGGCCTTTTCAAGTTGGCTTCCTTTAGCAATATGCTTTCAATATTCACCCATGTCTTCAAGTGGCCTGAGAGTTCTTTTCTTTTTTTCTGAATAGTATTTCATTGTATGGGTGTACCACTGCTTTTAACATTCACCTATTAAAGGAGAATTTTGATTGCTTTCAGTTTTGATGATTATGAATTAAAGCTGCTATTAACATTTACATGCAGGTTTTGGTGTGGACATATGTTGTCAAATCAGTTGGACAAATACTGAAGACTGTGATGGGTGGGTTGCATGATAAGACTATATTTAGCTTTTTAAGAAACTAGCAAACGGTCCTCCAAAGTAACTGTACCATTTTGCATTTCTACTAGCAATGAACAAGAGTTGCTCTGTATCCCTGTCAACATTTTGCTGTTGTCAGTTTTCTCAGACTCTAGTCAATTAATAGTTGCATAGTGATATCTTGTCTTAATTTGCATTTCCTGAAGACAAATGATATCGAGCATCTTTTCTTATGCTCATTTGATATCTGTATGTCTTCTTTGTTGCAGTGTCTATTCAAATATTTTGCTCATTTAAAAAACTGGATTGTTAGTTTTCCTATTATGGAATCTTAAGAGTTCTTTGAACATTTTGGGTATAAGTCCTTTATCAAGTATGTGGGTTTTTTTTTTTTTTTTTTGAGTTGGAGTCTCACTCTGTCACCCAGGTTGGAGTGCAGTGGCAAGCTCAAGGCCATTGCAGCCTTGACCTGCTGGGCTCAGGTGATCCTTCTGCCTTGGCCTTCCAAGTAGCTGGAATTACAGGCCCGTGTAACCATGCCTGGCTGATTTTATTTATTTATTTGTTTGTTTGTTTGTTTGTTTATTTATTGTAGAGATGAGGTCTCGTCAAGTTGCTTAGGCTGGCCTCGAACTCCTGGGTTCAGGTAATCCTCTTATCACCACCTCCCAAAGTGCTGGGATTGCAAGCATGAGCCACTGTGCCTGGCCTCAAATATGTGTTTTTCCCCAACTGTGGCTTATCTTTTCATTCTCTTAAAAATGCAGAGCAGTGCACTTACTAATTTGTCTAACTTATCATTTGCTTTCTTTCTGAAGTTGTTTCTAAAACCGTATCACCATATTCAAGGCCATAAATATTTTCTCTTATATTTTCTTCTGGGAGTTTTATGGTTTTGGATTTTTTATGGAAGTCTATGCTCTATTTTGAGTTAATTTTTGTAAAAGATGACCCAGTGCTCTTTTTTCTCATGAGATTATCCTTAAGAGGCTGCTTCAGAGAGGCATCTCTGGTGGAGTTTGAGTATAAAACAAGAGTAACAGCCAACAGGGTCTCATAGCTTTTGAAGTGAATATTTACAGGCATCAGTAATAGAAGTGTAATGTTCACATCTGTGGGAGAAACTCATTCTTAATCTGCCATGGCCAGGTCTCACTTATGATATAGTATGTTCTGCTTTGGGGGACAACTTGGTTTACCAGTGACATTGGTAAGCTGAAATTCATTTAGAAGAGTGGTTGGCATGATGGAGAGTCTGAGTACGATTGCTAAAGCAGTGTTCATATGTCTATTCCCTCATCTCTATCCACAGATTGTGAACTACTTGAGGGTAAGAAATGTACATTTTCATCATGTATGCTCAGGACCTAGCACTTAGGTCCTGAGCATACATGATAAAAACTTCATTAGTGGTTTAGTGAAGAAATTGAGAATGTTTAATTTAGAATACAGCAGTTCCTCAGACAATCCGTGCCTGTGAATAGCCACCATACCTCGTCACCAAATATGTTGACAGTTATCTTGCAGAAGAGGAATTCGAACCAGGATTAATGGGTAGAATTCACAGAGTGCAGGATTTCAACTCATGACACTTAAGAGTAGGCTGCCTCATGGGGAGCCAGTAGCCACTAAAATAATTAAATTAAGCCCAGGTGAGTCTTTGTGAGAAGTATCAGAGGAGGGGGTTTCTGCACTGAGAATGAGAGTGAATGGACCACCTTCTGTCTCTTTCAATTCTGAAATTCAGTGGACTGAAAGGAATCCAGTACAGGGTCAAACAAAAAACTTCAAACAATCTGAGAACATGAATAACTATGGTGTTACATTCCAACTAAAATCCGAAATAAAGTCAAAACTATATTATAAGATGTGTGTTAGGAAGACCAGTGAAGTTCAGATGACTTGCCTGTTTCATTTTAAGATATCAAGTATAAAATCTTCTCTTAACTCTCCCATTCTCTCTTTTGTAGAGATGACCTCTCGCCTTGTAGAGGTCACTCTACTCCTGTGGTTAGTTCTGCCTATTCCTCAGCACTGTTCTCTGATTCTAGGTACAAAGACAAGGAGTATAGGAAGACTTCTTTGGGAGTCATTTGTAAAATAAAAGGCCCCATTCCAAAGAAACTCCACACAAAGGTAGAAAAGTCCAAGGCCTTTTCATTTAAAATGTTCATTTATAATATAACTACATCAGCAATAAATCTGGGGACCAAATGTGGTTTGGCATTCTAAAACATAAGAGCCCTCTATAACTGATACACACAGCTTGTCCATACTCAAAATGGTCACATTCATAAAGGCCAGCTAGGGATTTGATGTTTCTCAAATAAGAAGAGATGATTTATGTTCCATCTAGTTTTAAATCTTAAGGTTTTATCTTCATGGTGCTCTAATTCTTTGAAAACTGATACATATGCCAAATTATATGATTTCACAGAACACCTTAGGCCTTGATCATATATGGAATAATATAATTTAAAGCAGAAAATACTTTGGTATGATAATCAGCTTAAAAAATCTGTACAAACTTGTTGGCTATATTTGCCATGTTGATTTTTTCATTGTGGCTAAATCAGTGTTATGCTTTCTGCTCATGGCATCTTAATTTTTGAACAAATTTATAAGTTATGAATTATTTCCTAAGAATTATGTGAAAAACCAGATGTTGAAAAAGTGGCTATTGAATAACAACACTTTTGTAACTAGAAAACTAATTATTCAGTTTAACTGGTTCATCTTTATTGTTATTTATTTATATTTTTGAGAGACAGGGTCTCGCTCTATTGTCCAGACTGGTATGCAGTAGTATGATTATAGCTCACTGTGACCGCAAACTTCTGTGCTCAAGCGGTCCTGCTGCCTTAGCTTCCAAGTAGCTAGGGCCATAGGCATGCACCACCATGCCTGGCAAATTTATTTATTTATTTTTAATTTTTGTAGAGATGAGATCCCGCCTAGTTACCCAGACTGGTCTCTAACTCCCAGCCTTAGGTGATTCTCCTGCCTCAGCCTTCCAAAGTTCTGGGACTACAGGCATGAGTCACTGCACCTAGCATTTTATTATTATGTTAACTTGTTTAGCTTTCATAGAAAGGGAAGAAAAAGCATGCCTTCTTCTATAAATAGTGTGAGGCATATTCTATCCGATCCTAGAGTGCTATGAGTTCCCTCCACATCTCGGGTGACATGTTCTCATGATGACCTGGCCTTCTTAAGAGTTTCCGAATTACAGTGGAAAAAGCACACTGAAATAACCTTGACAAACCTTATGAGGATTAAGCACTTGTTTAAGGAAAATAAACTTTTCCCTAAGGGAATGGACCTGGTTTAAGGATTTGAAATAAACCCATGGTGAACTGTAATTATTTTTTTAGGAGTTATATATAATTCCAAAAAGCAGATGAAAAAATACTTACTGGAACATCAACATATTTTGCAGCTGCTTTCACCTTAAGTGGGAAAGAAAGAGATAATTATGAGAATTATTTTCTTAACTCTACATAAGCACTATGACAACAGTTAAAAGATAGCAGAAGAGAACTCATTCAAATACTTACAGTGAATGACAGAATAGATGAAAAGAATGTGCCTTCATCATACCTCGAGAGCTTAGACAACACCCCTTCCAACACTGAAACAAACTATAACACAGTGTATAGTGAGTATTTAGTTACTATGCATATAAACTAACAGCAGGGCAAACAATTCCTGAACCAACTTCTCCCACAAAAATCCATAATGAATACACAGGCTAATGTATGATGTTTACTCTTTCATTCTGAACATGAACTCTATGGTCCCTTCCTCCCATCTCTAGAAATAACACACAATTAAAAAATGAAAATCAATATATCATAGGAGTCTAGTCACCATACATGTGAGATAATGTAAACTCTCAGTAAATAACGTTAGGTTCATGGGATAATTCCTTAAACTGTTTTTCCACTTTAATGCAGATACTGAGAAACAATGATGGTCAGGCTTACTCAGATTCCTTTCTATCATATACTACTTGGCCCTCCTTCAACTGTTTTTTTTTTTTTTTTAATCTATGCAGGAGGTTGAGTAAAAAAGAACAGCTCATGGAATGGAGGTGTAACATTCAGGGCTCCTGCAATAATGGGGCGTAATGTGACGTTAGTTAATAAGCATTGGTCGAGTTCTAATGGGACATTAGGGGCTTTCCTGCATCCAGAAGAGCACACAGCAATTGGGCAGAGAAAACAGAAACACACACTGCAGCGTACAATGTAAAGAGCAATTGAGAAAATATATCCGAATTCTATCACTAACTATCATGTAGGTTCAGTCTAATCACTTTGCCTTTCCAGCCTCAGTTCCTCCAACAGTTAATGGAGTGTGTGTGTGTGTGTGTGTGTGTATGTGCATGCACATGTGTGCGCTTGCTGGGGGTGGAGAAGGAGAAGTGGAAGGAGGATATGGAAATCAAATTAGTCTCAAAAATGTTTTACATTTCTGAAAATGTATATTTCCATGAAATGAAATCAACAAACAAGTATGCTGTAATATAATAAAAATGTGGCAAATTTTACTTTATTGAATGGAAACATACAAAGATGTGGCATAAAGATCAATGTAGAAGAGATATTAATAAGGCTACACTGACCTACATCTCTCTTCTTTAGAACTAAAATAATATGCACTATTGGCAAATTATACACTCCCAAAGGGAAAATACTGACAAGGTTTTTTAAATACGAAAAGGGAAATTAACAAAGGCTGGTTTTTGTTCACATAGCAGCTTCTTCAACAAAGTGATAATAGTTCTAGGGACACAGCTTATTGGTCTCTGGTGACCAGAGAACTCACTGTGAATGCACTGGAGATCATCTTTCCTCTATGGCTGATCAATTACTGCAAAATAGTTTATGCAAAAGAAACAAAAACTTCCCCATAGGTTTCTCCATCACATCATTTGTGACATGATGTAAGAACACGGAAACAAAGCCATGTAGATTGCTGATTAAAATTTCATTTTCAAAGAATGAGAATTATGTATGGCTGGGTAGTTACCTTAAAGGAGAGAAATAGAAAAACGAAACAAAAACCAAAGACACACATATACAAAATTACAAATTGCTCACAACCAAAAGTCATTTTAGCACTTTCTTCCTGCTTGTTAGGATTTCTTACTCATCATGACTGGCCAACTCAACTTGATGTGGTTCACAAAGACCCAGAAGACAAATACTCTAGGATTATGTCAGACCAGGGAGAGGGAATTGCAAACTTAACGCCCTCTGTGGAAAATGCCTCCACTCTTGTAACTAAATCTTGAGAGCTGGTGTATGCTGGGTGATATCATTTACCACGAGGAGGGTGACAATTGCTATGGTTACCAGACAGCCTGAACTGTTTGTTGAAGGTGCTAGCACAGTCCCTGGTTCTGAATGCCTTCTGAGTCTATGTGTACACATGAGTGACACTGAGGTACCAGGCAAGGTAGAAGCAAGAATCTTGTTGATGGATTCAGAAGATCTTGGCTCCAGTGGTAACTCCACCACTGTCTAGCTATGACACAATGTCAAGTCATTTTGCTTCTCTTGTTCAGTGTTCTTATCAGTAAAATGGAAACATCATAGTCACCCTGCCTACCTCACACGGATGGTGTGAAGATCAATGGAGGTGATTTATGTGAAAGAACTGTGAAAATAGCAAAATACTAAAGAAACAAAAAGAACTGTCATTATTGGTATGATGAGCTAAATCACTATCTGTTATAGGTCTAAAAACCTAAATGCGTTAGATCACACATGAATGAGAGTTGTCTTAGTATTGCTTAATGATAAGAGGTAGAAGTGAGATTGGTTCTTAGCTAATGGGTCTAATCCAATTAAATCTACAGTGCTTTCTGTGGGAGTGGAATGGAGTTGAGGCTGTAAATCAGAAGACCACTAGAATCCCACTTGTGTCAAGGGCAAGGCTTTGAACACAGGTGATCTTGTTCCAGAGCCCAAGATCTTTATTACCATGCTACAGAGTTATAAGGATTAAATGAGATGATATATGTAATGTGCCCTGCATACAAGAAGTGCTCAATAAATGCCATATTGTTGTACTTATTGAGTGACTACAATAAGAAAAACAAAAATACAAGAATCTTAGACCTTTCCCTTCAGGAACACATAAACTTGTGGGAGAGACAGACATATATACAACTGTGATAACACAAGGCAGCAGTGTTATGGGACAGTGTAGACAGGCAAGCAGTGGAGCTAAAACCAGAAGAGGAAAGAAGGAATTCAGCTGGAAGATATACGGTAAGCTTCATTTACGAGATGGTACAGGAGCTGGGAGGCAGAATAGCAGAAGTAGAGAGGATAAAATGATACTTGGGGAAGCCTACTGGCAGATGAATTTAGGACAGAAGTTTCTCCACTGTGACATCTGGCAGGCTGCCTGGCTTGACTTCTCTTCAGAGCATGGAGCTGCATTGGGTTAGCTCTGAGTAAATCCTACCGCTGCAACCATGCCACAGCATTCTTTGCCTTCACATCAGAAACAGCGCAGATCTTCTCCTGGGCTTTCTCCCTTTCCCCAGCAGTCTCTGGGGAGGCGGGGATACAGCCAGGATCTAAGTGCTTACATGGCAGTGAACAGTGACCACACCTCTGGGATCAACCAGTTCCTACAGGAAGGTTTTCTTTGTAAGATTTTTGTTGAGGCCCACCTGGTAGAAGAGCTACCCTGAAAATCAAACTCTATTCACATCAAGCTCGACTCACAATGATATATCTTCCATCTGGCTTTTAATTGCATAAAGCAGCAAGATTCCCAAGACTCCAGTGAGATGCTGGGCTCAGTTGCTGCCTGTTTAACTGCTTCCTGTGAACCTTCTCTGTACAGCTCAGGGAGTATATAAACACTTCTGGGTTTGCCTCCTGCTCTCTGTTCTCCTGAGGATGCTGGGTTGGAATGAAACACTGTAATCTCTTTGTTTCCCAGCCCTTTATTACAGATGCCATTTACTAGGTTTGTTTGAATAATATTTAACACCTAAAGTCTGTCTGGGCAATTGCCAACTGTCTCATGATGTACACTCATGGGGAAATTAAAGATGAAAGCACTTTGATAAGTGACTGGCAGAAGGAGCCATGAAGAATGTTGGTTGACATTTCTTGTTGAATTTTGACAGGATATAAGATTCATATGGAAGGTAGAACCCTACATTCTAGGTGACGGGAAGGATTCCAGCTAGAAACACACAATACCTTTTTTATTGTAATATTTCATGAAGTAAACAAGGACTATTTGCATTATTTATACTAGAAGATATAAAATCTTCCACAGAAAACATAGTCATTCATAGTTAAGACTGGTCATAAAAAACGAGGTTTTTTGTGGGGGAAGGTGGGAGTGGGGGTATCTAGTAGCAGATGTTTTGTTTTTGTTTGTTAAGATCAGAACTAGTATTGTTAAGAAACAAACAAAAAACACAAGTAACCCAGTATATCATGAACTGCCTCCCTGAATCAGATAATGTTACAATACAATGCAATTGTCTCCCATTCTCTCTCTGTGGATCCAAACTGTGAATCTGCTTCTTTGAAGCTTAGTTCCAACTGACTCTTAAAAGATCTTTTCAGACCATGCACATCCTTCTATTAGAAGGGTGGAGTGTTTGACAGCAAGTGTTTATTCGTAACATGCCTTGAACTGCAAAGTATCTAAGACAACTTCCAAAACAGTACCCCTAGCCCAGATGTTGGTGAATTCTCCACTGTTTCTCTCATGGTTTCTTTCCCCCTTACCCTCACAAATACAGTGACATTTTGTTTTGTATTCCCTCTCTGTTAATGGCTCCTAATAGTGTGTGCTATTCCTTTTGAGCACATATTTGGATTTGAACAGGTAGGTACCTTCTGAATATACGGCCTTGATCCAAACAGGTAAATCAAATCTATTTAATTACACCAGGCGAAATTAGGAAGCTATTGTAATTACATCATCTAAATAGTCAGACCAGATTTGTCCTCTGTCCATCCTATTATTAAGAGAAATTCAGGGGAATATATTCTATCAGAAAGAACATGTGTGTGTGTGTGTGTGTGTGTGTGTGTGTGTGTGTGTGTGTTTGTGTGTGTGTGTGTGTGTATACACACTCCCTATATATCTGTATCTACTCAGTGAGAAAGTGCATATTTTTTCCTAAATCTCTTTTGTAATTAAAGATCTAGGAAGTTGAATGTTATAGTTGGTGGTGGTGGTAGCGGTTGTTTTTTTTTCTATTTTTAGAGACAGGGTCATCCTCTGTTGGCTGTTGCCTAGGCTGGAGTGCAGTGGTGTGATTATAGCTCACTGTAACCTCCAAATCTTGAACTCAAGCAATCTTTCTGCCTCAGTCTCCTGAGTACCTAGGACCACGGGTGCATGCCATGACATCTGGCTTTTTTTTTTTTTTTTGTATAGATGAGAGTGCACTTTTTTTGCCCAGGCTGGTCAAACTCCCAGCCTCAGGCAATTCTCTTGTCTTGGTCTCCCAAAGTGCTGGGGTTACAGGTGTGAGTTACTATTCCTAGCTATGATGATGTTTCTTTTTTTTTTTTTTGAGTTGGAGTCTCACTCTGACGCCCAATCTGGAGTGCAATGGCACGCTCACGGCCACCCTAGCATCAACCTGCTGGGCTCCGGCAATCCTTTCGCCTCAGCTTTCCAAGTGGCCGGAACTACAGGTGCATGCTGCCACACCTGGCTAATTTTTTATTTATTGTAGAGATGAGGTCTCACCAAGTTGCCCAGGCCAGTCTTGAGCCCGTGGGCTCAGGCAATCCACTCGCCTCGTCCTCCCAAAGTGCTGGGATTACAGCCTGAGCCACTGAGCCCAGCCATGATGATCTTTTAATTCACATCCAGAATGGACTGAGCCCCTGTTATGGGAGTCCATCATGAGAGTTGTTATTTCCTCACTCTTGGTTCTGTTGACCAACTGCCCTGACCAGTTCTTACTCCCAGCTCTCGAAGTTTTTCCTTAGCATCCTTATCACTACATACAATGCATTTCATTTCCATCTACAGTCACCCCAACCAGCTGCTTCCCTAAGCTGGTCCCATGGCATGTATACCTGTGTGGAACTGATATCAAAGGAGGGACACAGGTGGGTGGGTGCAACCCAGATATGATGGGGACATGAGGAGGCAGAAAGCTGAAGCTACCACTCTTTTCCTCTCTGGTTTTGCTGAGTTCTGTATGGTGTCATGGAAAGACTACAGGCTTAGGGGCCCCAGAGGCCAAATCCTGTCTCTGCTGGTATCCACTGTGTGACATTGGGCTCTGGTTCCTCTTCAGTGAACAAAGAGACTGAACTCTGGTGACTAGGTCTGCCATGAAAGATGAGGCTATCCAAGTGGGACTCCAAGTCTCCTTTCCCTTCTCAATCAAAGCAGCTTTGCTTTAATTGGTGTTGCAATTTGCAGCGCTAAGATATATTTGAGGCATTACATTTTTGAAATATATAAAAATATTTCTTACAAACATTTATAAGCCTGTCTTATAATAATCCTTGGTAGATGACCTCAGAACCTTCTTCCAACTCAACATTCTGTGTGCCATGGGGTTCTACAGCCTGGGGACAACAGCTGTGGGCCCCAAACAGGCTCCATACAGATATGAGGGGGGACCCAAAAAACAGGAATTATCTTTTGGAGGGTGGGCTCCTTGTACACGAGCTTTCACCATTAGGAAAGTGTTCTAGGAACTCATCGGCATCAATGTACCAGCTAGTGCTGTTGTGAGACGCTGCGTTTGGCTTCAGTGAAATTTTTTTTGGAGATTCTTTCATGATGGGTGATTTATGAGCACACCTGCCCTCACCACGCTGAGTTTTCAGCAGTTTTTGAACAAAAATGGCAAGACCTCATGCCCCATCCTTCCTTATTCACCCAGTCTTACCCCAAGCAACTTTTTTTGTTTCCCTGGATGAAAAGTCTTCAAAGGAAAATGTTTTGCTGATGTGGAAGAGGTAAAACAAAAAATGGCAGAAGCATTAAAATTGACAAGTTTAAAAACAGTTTTGAGCAGTGGAAAAAACATCTCAATAAGTGTATTGCGTCAAATGGAGAGTACTTTGATGGTAACTGAAGTTTAAACATGTAAAAATACATAATTTTGAATAAATACATTCCTGTTCCCCCTCATATATAAACAGGATTTTTGTTTTAGACTTGAGAAAAGGTTATAGATTTTATTTTCATTTAATATCCGGGTGTTTTTTTGACGAGGAAAGTGAGTTGTATGAGAAGCTTTAGCTGGTGACCTCAGGAAATAGGACCAGGGTCCAGCTCTTCTGACTACCTCACATTTCTGCCAATGTAATTTTAGTATAAGATAGCAATAAATATGTCATTTCTTATACCCTTCCCTTGGCAATATTTAATGATCTCCCTATTAGTATTTTTTATTAGTGAAATTATCTAAGTCTCTTTCTAGGTAGAAGTATCTTTGTTTTTTCCTCTTTCTTTTAAGATTTTTTTTTTTCCATTGGGGTTCCAGTTGAAGCACCTTGGCCTGAGAATAGCAGCTACTGATACAGAATCATTTATTTATTTATTTAATTTATTATTATTTTTTGAGTTGGAGTCTCATTATGTCATCCTGGCTGAAGTGCAGAGGCATGCTCATCATCACTGTAGCCTCGACCTTCTGGGCTCAGGTGATCCTTCCGCCTCAGTCTTCCAAGTAGCTCGAACCACAGGTATGCACCACCACACCCGGCTAATTTTTTTAATTTGTTGTAGAGATAAAGCTTCACTAAGTTGCCCAGGCTGGTCTTGAACCCCTGGGCTTAGGCAATCCTCTTGTTTCCACCTCCCAAAGTGCTGGGATGACAGGCATGAGCCACTGTGTCTGGCTCAGAATCACTTTTAATTGCTAAAATTTTATAATCACATTGATATTTTGAGCCCTTCTTTGAACTTTAGATCTAAATAGTCAAATGTCTCACATGACATCTTCTCCCTTAGATGTCTCAAAGGCAACTTGTCCAATACTAACATCATATTTTTCCCTTTAAATCTGTTTCTTTTCCAGGAAACCTTGCATCAGTGAATGACACTCACATTCATTCTATGCTTCAAGCCATAAACCTAAGAATACTCCCTAATGTCTCTCTTCCTTTCTCTCCCCATTACTAAATCCTATCTATTGTACATCTTAAATGTCTCTGAATTAGTTCACCAGAGACCAAAGTAACAGCCTCTTGACTACCCCCTCTTCAATCTGTTTGCCACAGGCAGTCAGATACATCTTATAATACAAATCTTATTAACACCCCACCTCCTCTCTCCAACCTTCTGACCCTTCAGTGACTTCCCACTGCTCTTAGGATAAACATTTTAATCTCTTTAGCACTTGTATAAGCTTCCACTCACTTCTGCAGCCTTGTCTTGCACTAGGCCCTGGTGCCTGCAGTTTCTCCTACTAAAAAATGGTCCTCTCATCCTTCTTCCCCAGGTTATCTCTTTCATTCTTGGGAATTCAGCTCAAGCTTCACTTGCTTGAGAACTTTCCCTGTCATCCCTGACTAGATGAGTCACTATCATAGATTCTCCTACATGACACATTAGTCTGAGTGTAATTCTATATTTGTTCCTGTGCCTCCTCCAAGGATTGGGAAGCTCCCTGAGGGCAGGGGGCTTGCATTATATCCCTGGCATTGATTATACTTTCTAGCTCACAACCACACTCTGTAGTTCTACAATGACCACAAATTTCAATCTTTTTTTAAAAAAATGAATATTGCCCTTTTTCATTAGGGACAGTCACAGTACATAATCTTATACAAAGTGCTTTATTTTATGTTACAGCTTATAGATAGGACAAAACTAGAGTACTGACGCCAGAGCACATTTCTTTAGCATTTTCCAGAATTACTTTCACCTTCTCTTAATGCCACTCATTCAGCAAACACTCACTGGGTTATATGGCAAGCAATGTACAAAGCATAATAGATAAAGAGGACAAGATTCTTGTTTGCAAGGGGTTCAGAGACACACACATAACCATGTAGTAAATGCCAGAGAAAGCAGACACTCAGGGCCCTGGGTAAGGAGAGAGGCTAAATTTGCCTAGGAGGGTGATATGGCTTCTAGAAAAGAGAGCACAGCAAGATTTTTCCAGTTAAACTATAAGTGGAAAGAAGGAAAGGGTTCTCCAGTCAAGGTGCAGGACTGTGAAAATGTACAAAGGTCAGAATAATTGTGAAGCCACTGGAACTAGGGAAAGGCTATGATAGGAGGGCAATTAGACTGTAAAGGGATGTATGGGTAATGCTAAAAAGTTTTTCTTCTGGGCAAATTTTTTATAAACTCCATTCTAAGGAACATTAATTTCTGCAAGATATTATGAAGAATGACAGAGTAAAAGCTTCCAGTATAGGAATTCTGACTCTCAAACACTGCATCATCATAAGCCCCAGGGAACCCAGTGTTCCCCAAATGTGTTGGCAACCTCATCTCATAAAACTCAAGCATAAGGTGCACTGGAGGCTCAGCTTAGGAAACAATGGCACAGGAAATAAGTAATCTTAATATGTAGAGAGCCCCAAAGACTCTACAAAAACACTATTAAAAGTAATAAATTCAGTAAAGGTGCAGAAAGCAAAACCAACATTAAAAAATCATTCATGTTTCTATATATTAACAATGAAATAATTAATAAGAAAACAATCCATCTGTAGTAGCATTAAAAAATGTGAAATTTAGGACTAAACTTAACCAGAGAAGATGAAAAGCCTGTACACCAAAACCCATAAAATATTAAATAAAAAAATTAAAGCAGACAACATATAAATGGAAAGCTGTCCATGCTATAGATTAAGAAAATTAATATTGTCAAAATGTCCATATTACTCAAAATGGTTTACATATTCAATGCAACCCCTATCAAAATCACAATGGCAGGTTTTTTTTTTCCAGTAATAGAAAAAGTGGTCCTAAAATTCATCTGGAACCACAAAAAAGCCTTGAATAATCAAAGAAATTCTGAGCAAGAAAAAGCTGGAGGCATCATAATTCCTGATTTAAAAATATATTACAAAGTAATAGTAATCAAACCAGGATGTTAGTGGCATAAAAACAGACATATAGACCAATGAAACAGAATAGAGAGCTCAGAAATAAACCACACTTGTATGTTCAACTGATCTTGATAAGGGTACTGAGAGTTGAACTATAAGTGGAAAGAAGGAAAGGCCTGAATAACTGTGGGAACAGGAGAGTCTCTTCAATAAATGGTACTAGGAAAAGTAGATATCCACTCACAAAAGAATACCATAAACAAAAATCAGGATGGGTGTGGTGGCTCATGCCTATAATCCCAGCACTTTGGGAGGCTGAGGTGGGAGAATTGTTTGAGCCCAGCAGTTCGAGACCAGCCTAGGCAACATAGCGAGATGTCCTCTCTACAAAAATAAATAAAAATAAATAAAATCAGCCAGGTGTGGGGGTGTGCACCTGTAGTCCCAGCTACTTGGGAGGGTGAGGTGGAAGGATTGCCTGAGCCCTGGAGTTTGAGACTGCAGTGAACTGTGTGTATGCCACTGCATACCAGCCTGGGTGACAGAGTGAGACACTGGCTCAAATAACAAAACAAACACTAAAAATCAACTAAAATGGATAAAATATTTAAACTCAAGACCTGAGAGCATGAAAGTTCTAGAAGAAAATATAGGGAAAAACTTTCTTGACATTGGTCCTGGCAATGATTACTTGGCTATAATACCAAAAGCAGACTCAACAAAACAAAAAACAAATGGTATTACATCAAGTGAAATAGATTTTTACAGCAAAGGAAACAACATAATGAAAAGGCAACCTATAGAATGAGATATACTCAATAGCAAAAAAATACCCCCCAAAACCAAAAAACAATTAAAAAAAAAAAAAAGCAAAGTACTTAAATAGATACTCAGAAGAACAGATACAAATGGCCGTCAGATATAAAAAAAAGAGCTCAAAATCATGACTCTTTTGGGAAGTGAAAATTAAAGGTATCACATTACTTCCCACCTCTTTGGTTGGCTACTATTTAAGAAAGAAAAAGATAGCAAGCGTTGGTGAAGGTAAGAAGAATATGTACAGTCATTGGCAGGAATGTAAGTTGGTGCAGTCACTATGGAAAACTGTGGAGGATCCTCAAAAAGATAAAAATAGAACTATCATATGATTCAGCAGTCCCACTAATGGGTATATAGTCAAAGGAATTGAAATCAGTATCTTGAAGAGATAGCCACACTCCCATTTCATTGCAGCATTATTCTCAATAGGCAAGACTTGAAAGTTACTTAAACGGACATTAACAGATGAATGTATAATAAAAATGTGGTGTATGCAGACAACAGCATTTATTCAGTCTTAGAAAAGAAGGAAACCCCCATTTGAGACAATACAGATGAACCTGGAATACATTATGCTCGGTGAAATAAGTCACATCCAGAAGAATAAATACTACATGATATCAATTATATGAGGAATCTAAAACAGTCAAACTGATAGAAGCAGAGAGTAGAATGTTGGTTGCCAGGGACTGTGAGGAGAGGGAAATAGGGAGTTAGTCATCAAAGGGTGATTTCAGTTATGCATGATATGCTCTAGATATGTACTGTACCACCTACTGCCTACGGTAAACAAAACTATTTGCTAAGAGGATTAATCTCATGTTAAGTGGTATTACACAAAAAATAATACACTAAAAGGGCTGGAGAAAACTTTAGGAAGTGATGGATAAGCTTATGGATATAGATTGAGGTGATGGTTTTATGGCTGTATACTTATCTCTAAACTCATAAAGTTGTACATATTAAATACACACACATTTTTGTATGTCAATAATATCTCAATAAAGTGGCTTTAAAAATATAACTACAGACATTAGCTGTGAATCAATTAAGAAGCCATCATATACTGTCATCTCTTATGGAAGCTTGAGATGTTTGGTTCAACCTACCAAATTAATTTATTTTATACTTTCAATCAAAGAATTAAAGATAATAAGTACAATTTGATAGCAGGAGAAATGACTCACACATAGAGGAAAACTATAATCTAGACCTAATTTCCACATACAATAGCCAGTAGTACAAGAGGCTCTTTTGATTTAAACAAAATTAAAAAATTAGTTTTTCATTATACTAGCCACATTTCAAGTACTCCACAGTCACACGTGGCTAGTAGCTACTGTAGTCTGTATTGGATTGGGCAGGATAAACATTGTTTTCCTAACAGAAATTTCTCTTGGATAACATTGATCTCTAGAACACCTTTTCCTTACTTAACTCAAATATACCAATTTTTAAATTAACCAGATGCCTTTACTACAGAAAGACTTGTCCTTTATCAGAAATGAGTGCAAAGATGATGTACAGCCCTACCTAACTTCTCTGCACCCTTCCCTCTCCCAACCCTCCCTTCGAAGACCAGCTGGACTTTTTTCCTTGTTGTCTAATTAGCCCTGTATCGTTTGTATGTTAGCGTGCAATTGAATGATTCCCATTATGCAGACTCCTCACAAAAGGCAAATTCCTCCTGAGGGCTATGCTGATGGGGTGCTATACCTGGGTAAAATCTCCCTGGAGGCCTCACAGAGAAGGTAGAAAGTTAACTTTATTTCATTTTAGTGGGCTGACAATGGAGTGCTGCACACTGCTGTGCTGGGCCCCCGCAAGGGTGGAAATCTCACTGTTCTTCCTCAAGGACCTCGATCCTCCAGTGGTTCACTTCTCCCCCTCAATCTACTGGATGCTTTTCCTATGATCTTTTTTCCTCTCCATTTCCTGGGGAGTGTATGTGGGTGTGTGTGTGTGTGTGTGTGTGTGTGTGTGTGTGTGTGTGTAGGTATTTGGTGTGGTGGTAGAAATCGGGGGAAAAAAAAAAGATGGTGAGATGATGCAATTCTAACATCACCTTTCTTTGTGGTTGTTTTCCACTTCAAGTCCTACTACTAGAGAATTTGAACAACACAAAAAACTGAAGCTAAAATGAACCAAAAAAGTCAACATTCTGTTAACATTCTGGTGTTTATCCTAAGTATTTTTTTCTGTGAGGCACAAATTCAGGCCACACTTTACACTTTTAAATATTCAGCTTTATTAAACTTAATACTTTATTATGAAAACGTCACTGATCATCAATAGTGTTTGAAAGTATAGTTTCTTTTGTTTTGTTTTGTTTTGTTTTTTTGAGTTGGAGTCTCACTCCGTCGCCCAGACTGGAGTGCAGTGGCCGCTCCCGGCCACCGCAGCCTCGATCTGCTGGGCTCCGGCGATCCTTCCGCCTCAGCCTTCCAAGTAGCTGGAACTACAGGCATGCGTTACCACGCCGGGCTAATTTTTTGATTTATTGTAGAGATGAGGTCTCGCCAAGTTGCCCAGGTGAGTCTCGAACCCGCGGGCTCAGGCAATCCACTCACGTCAGCCTCCCAAGGTGCGGGATTACAGGTTGAGCCACCAAGCCCGGCTGAAAGTATAGTCTCTTAATATAGATGTCCCATAATCTACTCAATTCCCTCAGGTTAGAGATTAAATGTGCTTTCAAATTTTGCTTAGACATAATGTGATGAATATCAGTGTACATATATTTTGTGTATCTCTCAGAGTAGTACAAAAAATGTAGCATTGAAAGGGTATTAATGTACTTGATATAGCCAGGCGCAATGGCTCATGCCTGTAATCCCGGCACTTTTGGAGGCTGAGGCAAGAGGATTGTCTAAGCTCAGGGGTTTGAGACCAGCCTAAACAACATGGTGAGACCTCTTCTCTACAAAAAATCAGAAAAAAAAAATTTAGCTGGGCATGATGGCACATGCCTGTGGTTCTAGCTACTTGGAATGCTGAGGTGGGAGGATCATCTGAGCCCAGTAGGTCAAGGCTGCGGTGGCCGTGACTGTGCTACTGCACTCCAGTCTGGGTGACAGAGTGAGACTCCAACTCAAAAAAAAAGAAAAAAATATATATATACACACACATATATATATTTATACACTTGATAATTTCCAAACTATCTCCCAAAAAGCCTTAACAATTTATACTTCCCCATATATAAAACATGAGTGTTTTACCTCACCTAAAACTGGGTGTTACCTTAAAAACACTTATGCTAATTTGCTAGAAAAAATAGTATATTTTTTACGTATTTTATTGCAGTTTTACTTTATATTCCTTATATTATTAATGAGGCATCACATTTTTCATGTTTATGGGGCAGCTCTGTTTTTTTCTTTGCGAAAAAACATGTCCTTTGTTTATTAGATTGGGGGTGGTTTTTCCTTTGCTTCTTGTACAGTCTTCCAACTGTTTTATCAAGCCTGATTTGGTATTCTCGGATGAAGCAAAGGCCATATCTGCTCACAGGAAAGTGCCACTCTGATGTTCCCTCTTCCTTTTCTATCAGCCCCGATCTCAAAAGCCAACCTTGGCCATCAGTTACACCTTCATAAGGATCTGAATAATCTAGTCAATAAGAAATGCACCCATTGCCTCATCTCTATTCATCTCTACACTACAATTAAAGATCATAGCTTAAAATTAAAAAAGTTCATCTTTGTTATGGCATAGATTAGTGATTGGATTTACAACTGGGAGGTTAAACTGAGAAGAAATAAAATTTTATAAACAGGAAAAGAAAAAAAAAGGTCATAGCTTTTATCACAGGTATTTAGAGCATCAAATAGGAAATCCGAGGAGACTCCTGGGAGTGGAGCATGGCAGCCCTCCCTCTGTCAGCTTTCTGTCTCTGAGACCAGAGCTAGAGCCCCAGGGCTGTCACCACCACCACAAATGGGCTAAATTCAAGAACCGATGACTACTCAAATCTGCTTTGGAGTTAAAACAAATAGTGGGAGAACATGAACTTGACATAATAAGATTGTACTAGGAGAAATAGTTTTAAAAGGACAATTGCAAGGAAAGTCAAAATTCAACATAAACAAAACAATCACAAGTTGTTAACACAGCGTTCATATTCTTTGTTTTTTACGACTTTTCTGGAAATTCTAACCTTTCTTGTATTTACCTTTCTAACTACAATTTCTCAATCAGATATTTAAAAACATATGATAGTTCTAAAAATTCTCGGTTGAAAATTATTCTGAGATTTGATTTTAAAAGAAGAATAAGTAATAATTACCTTGGAAACCAGCAGTGAAATGATTTCTTTTACAGTGTTGTCGATCAGATCATCTATTTTTGAATGGTACTGTTGCTAGATATTAAAAGACAAAAATACATTAGTTGACATGGACACAAAACTTTTGTCAGAAGTCATAAGTGCTCTAAAGCTACTAGTTATGACCTATCAGATTTACTTAAAATGATCATTTTGAACATTAAAAGAATAAAACCTTGAAAATGATCCGCCCAATCAACACTTTTTACATTGTGGTTTGAAAATTTTCCCATGTACGCTGTTGAGTTAAGCGGCTAATGGGGTTATTATTTAGATGAATTGAGTTCTTATTCTTATTCAGGCAGAGGAATGTGAAGGATACTTTTTGTCTTCTCCTCTATAATTAAGGTGGCCGTGTATTTTTCTAAAGGGTTGGTTTAGCTGGAGAAGCAAAAAGACTAGAAAAAGATTTAATTAATACTGCATTTCATGTCTGACAACTCTCATTCATAAGTTATTTTAAATGTGCTCTAGAAATAAAATGAGCTCCCAATTGTTCACTCTAAAAGGACCTTTTTGTCAGCACAGGGAGCTGCAGTTTATACAATTCTTACAATATGCCCAAGCAAGGGCAAAATTAAAATTTCATCAACAAAGGTGAATAGATGGTAACAAATTAACAGGCCATAAAAGGTATAATGAAACAGCACTCACTCCCCATAGTTTTATTACTACGGCCTCATGAAAAAGACGCCTTTAAATAAATACCAAAAAAAAAAAAAAGATGTATTTAAAATAAACCTGAAAGACTTAAAAAAAAAATTCTTTAGAGACTACTAGAGGGCTCCATTCTTAAATAAGCAGGAGGTTGGGCTTTCGAGGCTTGTGAAGGCACATCCATTTAAACAGCAATTCTTCCTTTAGAAGCATTTCTCTGACAGTAGATTGTCCCCAATAGCCACTTCACAGAAAATGTGACTTGTAAAGACTAACCCTATCCTGATGGTTCAAGGCTTCTTGGAACAGCTAACAAGATGCATGGAGTAAAATAGTACTCAGGTCAATATAAACATTAGACTAACTTAACTGCGGGTTGAATGGTTTCCTAAGATGTAAGTTTTTGAAAGCTACTTTTTTTCTTTTTCTGAAAACATGTCTCAAAGTTTCCACACAGAACAAAACATCAACTTTGGTCTGCTTTGGAATGCTCAGGAATGACACTCCACCTCATCCCTTGGCTCTGGCAGTTACAAGTGGTCATCTTTTGCCTCCATACATAATAAAGAAAGCAAGAATGATTTTGGAGTATCTGAACTCTCTTCTTTTTCTGTGTGTGAATGTGTGACAGTGTGAGTGTGTAATAACAAGTGGTCTGAAATCCACTGCACCTATGTGAATGTGGAACTTTCTGGGCACATACTGTACCCATCAAAGCTTGTCTGTCCCGGTTAAAGCCTTACAGATTCCCAAATTTGTGCTCTCCCGGAGGCCAAATGAAATGAAAACATAGAGAGTGGGTTTCTATCACAGTAGTGCTATATATATATATATGTATATATATATAGCTTGAAGAGAATAGCTTGAAAAGAAGGAAAAGGGGAGATAACTAATAGCTTAAAGAGAAGGAAAAGGGGAGATAACTAAAAACAAACAAACAGAAAAGGTAGAAGAAAAAAGAGCCTGACAAAGCTAGCTGATAGTTAAGTATCTGATCCAGTCTAAATTATCAATCATCTTCTGAGCCAGGCCGGCCCTCACAGGAACATAGCTGAGACCCACTGAACTACTCTAGTTCACAAGGCATGGAGTAATCCATCCATAGACACACTTACAAAAAAGGCTCCCCTAGCTCTGGCTGAAAGCTGAACAGCTGACTGGGTGTTGAGGAGCTTATGCAAATCACTCTGCTGGCCTCTCTCACTCGGCTCAGCCCTGCCACTCTCATTTCCTTTTCACTTCAGGTCAGGGTCTGTGGGTCAGAGGTGAATATCCACCTGAGGTTCCTCTTTGGGGTAGAACAGGAAAGGGATACAGGACAGCAGCTTGAAGCATCTCACTTCCTGCTCCTATGGAAGGTGCTCCAAGGCATGTAGAAGTGGGGTGCCCAGACTTCCAGCAGGCTCTTATGTGGGCCCTTTCCTCAACGTTTATCTCCATTTCTCACGGATTTCATTTTTAACTCACAGTAATCAAATGTCTTCAGAAAGCGATTGGATATAAAAATAGAACCTCTACAGGTTAAACTTTTGGGGTTGAACTGATTCCAGCCACTCTGAAAATCAATGATAAGCCACTAAAGAGGTCATTTATACCCATTTTATTGAAAAGCATTTTATTGAAAAGAAAGTCAATGGACTCTAGGAGTCATAATATTCTCCTATAACACACACCTTTCTTTGATACCTGATCTAGCCATAAACAAAAAGAGAAAAAGAGGAAAGGGAGGGGAGGGAGAAGGAGAATGTATGAACAAAAACAAATACATACGAAGTAGAAAAAGAAAAGAATATTGTTAACTGTAACACCCAAGGGGCAAAGTCAAATAGTATGAGGTTTGTTAGTTTTTTGTTTTTGTTTCTGAGACAACGTCTCACTCTGTCACACAGGCTGGAGTGCGGTGGTCTGATTGTAGTTCACTGTAATTCACTCAAATTTCTGTGCTCAGGAATCCTCTTGCCTTCACCTCCCAAATACTAGGACTACAGGCGCCACCACGCCTGGGTAATTAAAAAAAAAAAATTGTGTGTGTGTGTGTAGAGATGGTGTCTCACTATGTTGCCCAAGCTAGTCTCAAACTCCTGGGATCAATTGATCCTTCTGCTGTGGCCTCCCAAAGCACCGGGATTACAGGCATGAGCCATTGTGCCTGACCCATCAGGTTTTTATAATATGGGATTCTATTGTAAATGTATCTGGTTAGATCTGACTTACACTAATATTAAAACTGCTAGGAACTTTCAGAATCTGCTCGGGCTGCACAGTTGGTAGAGATGGCCTAGGAACATGGGTGGGAGTGTGGAGATGGTCTGGGAATTTCTATTTCATATGCATTCTGCAAAGACAATCACACACACATGCCACATGTAGGTCATAGAAAGTCAGGAAAAGTTATTCATTAGGGGACTGAGAGTGCTTTCAAAGACAAACACCAAAAAGAGATCACCAGGCAGGTAAAAATAGAATTTATCTATACAGACTAGGCCTTTGGTAGATTCCAGCTCATTCTTAAGCCAAATCTTCCACATCTGCTCCCAAAAGCAAACTGATTGGGTCCTGCTTTTCCAGCAGATGACTCTGGACTTCATGCAACCCAGGGGAATCGAGAGGTCAGGCACCATCTGAAATCCTGACCTCTCTACCCTCATGTGGATAGCATCATTTCATCTGACTGCTCTCATGCAAACACACGAGAAGTAAAGACTAATCAAACGCCAGGGTAATCTAGTGTCCCTAAAATATTTAGAATCTTGTATTGGGATATATTTTAAAGGTAATAGATCGTTAGTTCTAGACATCTTACTTTAACTGAGAACAAATTCTGTACAAGGAGGGCTCCCTGCTCCCCTGAGTTACATTAATGTGTTTTTACCCTCATCCCCATCGCATGGGACTGTGGGATGAAATGGCTGTGGGGGCAGACAGATGCCCACAGCCCATGCAGTGATCTGCTTTTGTGCAGTTATGGATAACGAGGATTCTCAAAACTGTGGTGGTTTTGTGATCTCAACATCTGTCCCAGAGGGACTGGCCTGAGATTGCTGACTCATTACACACAGCTGTCACATGAGCAGATCATTCACTCACTAATCACCCCTATCCCAAGCCTCAGCAGAGCATGTTTGCATCATCATGTGTCATGTAAGGAAACAGAATCATAATTTAGAAGCACAGAAGGAACTGCATTGTGAACAGGAGTCAGGAAAGGTTTATCCCAGAGATGACAATAGAACAAATTTACTAGAGACTTGGGAGAGATCATTTTCATATAATTAAAAAAAATTGCTGGTATGTTTAACTACGTAGTATATATTTTTACATGATGCCAAATTGTCTAATAATCTAGTTTTTTTTTTTTTTTTTTTTTAATCTGGGTCTCACTCTGTCATCCAGGCTGGCATGCAGTGGCACAATCACGACAATCACAACTCATGGCAGCCTTGACCTCCTGGGTTCAGGTGATCCTTCCACCCCAGCATGCTGAGTAGCTGAGACCACAGGCATGCACCATCATCCCTGGTTTATTTTTTAATTTTTTTTAGAGACGGGGTTTTGCTATGTTGCCCAGGCTGGTCCTGAACTCCTGGGCTCAAGCAATCCACCTGCGTCATCCTCCCAAAGTGCTGGGATTACAGGCATCAGACACCGTGCCGGGCCTAATAACCCATTTTTTAAAAACAAGTTTATTAAAAAAATTTCTATAAAATGATGTCCACTGGCTCACCTGTGCATGTAACATATATGCCAATTTGCAACAATTTCAAAACTTATCTCAGCACATATAGAGAGGAAAAGCTTATACAATTATGTGGGTTTATTTACTGGAGCGCAAAAGCAAATTATGAAATCTTTCTTTAGCATTGAAATTCTTGTTTACCACTTTTCAGGGTTGCTAATGGGTTTTACACCTGCACATTTTGAACTATATTAATGGTGTGAAAGTTGTGGGGAACTAATTGTCTCTGGTGAGAAGGTACAGGTGCAGACATAATGAACAGTAGCAGATTACTCTTCAAAACCACCCACCTATTAATGTAAAGAATCATCTGACAATGCAACACTGTGTGTCATTTGTGTGTGCATTTTTCTTTTTAAGTATTAGAGCAAGTTGTTTCTTACAGGGGATTTTTAAAGCAGTGACAACAAATCAGTCTGTTCTTTTACTCAGCAAAAATATATACCAAGAGCCTATTGTGTTTCAGGTACTGCAGTGTATCAAATGGATAAACTCAATATTAATGAGAAGAGGCAAGATGATTCTATAAACCAAAGGAGAGAAGAATGGGTTTAACTTAAGATAATGTTCTCAGGCAGACAATCAAAGGCTTACATCTGGCTGTTAGAAAACATGAGGGGGTAGATAGAAACCATTGGTATCCAAGCCAGCTGCCTACTCATTCAGATAATTAGCGATAATAAATCATGTTTTAAGTGATCAGAGAATGATAATTACTGAACATTCTATGGCTCATATCACTTACTTAATAAATTTGCAAGTTTGTATACTATGGTATTAGAAATACATATTTTTCTGCTGAATTACTCAAAGAATGAAACGTGTATACACACATCAATATAAATTATGGACAAATAGCTAATGTCTATGTCTGGGTTATATAGGCATGAAATTCACAAATAGTGGGCCTTCTCATCTACTTTCACAGTTAGCTGAGTCCTTCTGCTTGCATGAGAATTGTTAGTCCAGGAAGACTTGCCCTGAGTTTGACACCCAGTTCTCAATTATAAGACGTGTAAGATTTAACCTATCCATAGAACACAAAAAAATTTTTGAAAAAAAGAATATAATCCAGTTAATCCTACATGCATAAAGATTTTCAAACCTTATAAAGCACAGATTCTGAGGTGGTACTCTGAAATGTCCTCTTGTGGGAGAGGGCAAAGCCTCATGACATAGGTCAGTCTACCTCTGATGATGGTCGCATTCCAGGTCATGAATGAGAGGAAAGACTGTATCACTGGTGGGTATACTAGCCCACCATTGGGTGCATGAGTATGAAGTGAACTTAGGTGTGGCCTCCTGGGCCACGTATTTAGGGATTATCCTGATATATGCTATATGTCATCTAAAGCTCCAAACTCTAAATTCCTCTGGTATTAATGAAAGTATAATACAATATGTGCTTGAAAATGTTAACAATCACTCTGCTTCTAAATTCATTTTGATTTCAATTAAAAAAGGTGAATTCATTTGATCTTAAAATAATTTTATTTTTAAAAAGATCTAAGATAGTTTGTAGATTCTGCAGTCTAACAGAGAAGAAACATTCTCTTTGTCATTATTTAAGAGGTAAGTACTTAAAAGTGTTTTAATGAGTCTTTGGGCTATTGCTATGTTACTGTAAGTTGTTAGCCTTGTATGTACACACATAGATAAGTCTAAAATCTGAAAATGGAATTAATTATATGATATTAATTTGTAAAGATAAACATAAAAAATATACATCACAAAAATAAAAACCCAAATGAAAATGTGCTTTTACAAAAAAAAAAAAAAAAATGAGACTTACCCATTGACTACCAAACTGGATCATGCCATGAGGGGAAAAAATTATGAAAGAGAACATGAGGGAAGAATAAAGAAATGATGAAAACATAATTGCAATTAGAAAAAAGGCAACAAAATGTCAACTTAAACAGATAATCTAAGACAAATAAATATATTTTCACTTAATCACCACTCTCAACAAAAATAAATCATAGGGTAAGATGAAAATGTATTTCTGAATATAAAACCAAAAAAATATAAATAAAATGAAGACAATGAGATACTTATTGGTAAGAACTAAGTCTAGATGTTTAAGTATGTTTCTACCTGATCTTTACAAAATGGAAACTTTTAGATTTACCATTTGATTTGGCAATCCCACTACTTGGTATCTACCCAAAGAAACAGAGGTCATTACACAAAAAGACACCTTCACTCCTATGTTCATCACAGCACCATTCACAACTGCAAAGATGTGGAATAACATAAAGGCACATCAAATGATCAATAGATAATTAAAACGTGGCACATATTCACCAACCAATACTATTCAGCCATGAAGAGGAATGAAATAATGTCTTTTGCGGCAACTTGGTTGGAATAGGAGATCATCATCCTAAGTGACGCAGGAATGGAAAAGCAAATGTTTACTTATAAGTGGGAGCTGAACCAAGAAACTGTAAGAGCATGTAGCATGCCATATTGGACACTGAAGACTTAGAAGTAGAGGGTGGAAGAGGGTAGGGATGAAAAAAAATCACCTATCGGGTAAAATGTGCACAGGAGGAGGTAGGAGGTACACTTAAAGCCCAGACGTCTTCGCTACCATACAATGCATACATGTAACAAAAAAACTATTCGTATCCCCAAAGACAGTGAAATAAACATTTTAAAAAAATAAAAATAAATGAACAACAAAAAATAGAAACTTTTGTGTAAATATTTCATATGCCGGTTTTTTTTTTTTTTTTTTTTTTGGTGGCTTACTCTGATGGATGCAAACTCTGGGCACTCTAGATTTGTATAAACAAAGCAGGTAGCTTTCTCATTTGCTTGTAAAAAGCAAGGTTCATGTAAATACACAACACCTAAACTCTTAAGAGGGATATCTGAAATTCAGTGACTCCTTGTAAAATTGTAGGCAGTATTTATATAAGTAAAGAGAAACCAACATGAGCAAGGGATAAAGGGCATTCTAGTATTAAAAATCAAACATTTGGTATTGGAGAACTTGAGCTTTTCAAATCTATCAAGAGAGTGCCTTGAGGTGAGGAAGCAGCATCCTAGCCTGCCAGGCTACCCTGAACTGCATTTGCCATGTGTTACATTCTACTTACCTCTTGTCCTCCATCCAGGGCACAGAGTTTGGTGCTTTGTTTTTTGGCATCTACTAATACATTAAACATTGTACACATGGAAGCTGGGATGCGCAAGTCAGTTGTTTTGCTTGCCTTTTGCAGCTTGAGTTCAAATGCACTTCTTGTTCTAGTTATTAAAACATGAATTCAGAGTAAGAAATTCTGACATACATCTCACCCATTTTGTAAGAGTGAAATCAACACTATAAGATGCTCATTTAAAACATGCAAATAAGAAAAAAGCAGAGTGGCAGCGCTTGGGAGTCAGAGGGTGGGCCACTCTTCTTTTCGGGTGTCTCAAAGGAAAGATCTGATTGTGTTGTTTTATATTAAATTTTGCCTCATAAGTCACTCAGACCATACTGCATCCCAAATTAAGCTTTTTTGTTATAGCTAATGTATCACATTTAATGAAAACACCTCATAGTTTTACTTAACTGTCCGAATTAATTTCCAGGTAGAAAAATCAAATGTTTCTCTGCATTAAAACAGAACAAATCCTCTTTGTGAAAGTTTGTGAAATTAAAAAAAACAAACAAAACACAAGTCCAGAAAACTCTAAAATATGATAATCAATATACAACAGAGAATGTGAAATTATTTTATGTCATTTACAATCTCTTTCAAATATTTATAATTGCAGATAGGTTTTTGAAAAAAACTGCATAATGGGAAATTTGTAAATGGTTTTGTGCCAAAGTATCCTAAGAACATTCACAGACTTGTGACATCAGCATCTAATATGACTTTTAAATTATTATTATTTTTAATTTTTAGAGACAAGGTCTCACTCCATGATGGAACGCAGTGGCATGGTCATGGCTCACCTCATGTCTTGACCTCCTGGGCTTAGGCAATCCTCCTGCCTCAGGCTACTAAGTAGCTGGGACTACAGGCATGTGCCACCATGCCTGACTAATTTTTCTATTTTTATAGAGAAGGAGCCTCACTTTGTTGCACAAGCCAGTTTCAAACTCCTGATCCAAAATGATTCTCCTACCTCAGCCTCCCAAAGTACTGGGATTACAGGTGTAAGCTACCACACCAGGCTTCAAAAATAATCTTTTAAAAACATTACATTATCTTATTATTGGTTTTGCCTTTAGGAGCCACTGAACATTACTTTAAAGATAAGCTTTTTCTTGGTTTAAAGAACTCGGAAGTATTCAATTGCCCCAGTGTTTGGCTGTTTTTCCAATACGCTGCCTAACCTTGTTCTTGTATATATCATGAACAAGGGCAATGGGGAAAAAAAAATGCTTGACCGATTTGGATGCAATGTCGATTTTGTAAGAACTATTTAAAAAATGAAAGCAAACTTGGAAAAATCCAAAGCCTCATAACTTATTTCTGGTTAAGTTCTAGAGAATGTAAACAGATACTTGGAACACATCTGATACAGTCAGAAAATTCCAGAAAATAGTGTGTAATCCCAGACGACTGATGGTGCTGATCATATTTTGAGTCTGCCATGCCACTTCACAGCACACAGACACAGTACATTATGCATAAAGAACCTAACAGACCTTTTTCATATGTCTCAGGAGATACTTACTACCTTGGGAATTTAAAACACAGTATTCCCAGAGAGATAACAATAAGCACAAAATAAATCATTAATATGGTATGGGAGACCAATGACTGGGAGACCTGAAAAAAATATCCAGCCAATTTCATCAGTTACTTGGGTCCCCAGAATTTAGTCAAGAGAACCTAATGCCCATTACATTTTGGAATAGCAGTGCATATTGAAACCTTTTCTGTGACAATAATATCACAGGTACTTGGTGAGAAGTAGTATTTTGGGTGTTGGCATATTAAGTAGCAATTTGAAAATACATGACTACCTTTTGACACAGGCCTCTATCATATCACTGGCCATTAGTTTAAGTCTTTGCTCTAAGTGGTGGGCAAATTCTTGTTCTGGCCAGTGTAGATCAAAGACAAACATTTGCAGTGCATCAAGTTTCCAGAACAGGTCTTCTGATGTTGCTGAGCCATTGCTAGAAGAAACAGGAAAAATGAAGAACACCATGAACTCCCACTGTTAACTGTATGGACCACCAATACATTGTTTTTTTCCTTTCTGCACCAACTGCTATCAGTGAAGAAAATACCACATAAAATCTTTAATGAGTCAATATTTTTTTGTTCGGTCTTCTAATTCTTCCTTTATAGTTCTCAATGAAGAAAGGCAAAGAGAACAAGATAGAAATAAACATAGTAGCAAGGTTTCCAAAAAAAAAAAAAAAAAAGAAAGAGGTAAGATGGATAAGCATATTTTAATAAGGAAAAAATCAAATTGTAAACATAAGAAACAACCTTTTAAATGTTCTTTGCCACTCTCTAGGATAAACACACAAATTTTCTCTTAGAAATACTGAAAAGTATGCTTTGTGCATGAAAATCCATACAAAAGCAACTAGTAGCTTTGCCCTTTTATTTATGCATATGTGCCTCTGTCATCATGGTGGCTTCTATCTGCAGGTGTGCAGCATATAGCGCTCTTAAATTTCTCAATTACAGGTAGAGGTGAAACAGGAACTAGAAAGAAAATGGGATAGGTCGGGAAGCAAATCTTTATTTTTATTTTGTGTCTTTTCTGGCTTATAATTAAGAGTTCAACTTTGTACAAGGTATGGTCTGATAGAGAAATAACATTCAGAGTACTCTTAAAATTGGAGCAAAATTGTGTATTTCAAGTCCTTATATCTAAATGTAAAGCAAGATTAGCAAATCTTGGCATTCACTGTTATGATAATATCAGTCTAAGGCAGCGGTCTCCAACCTTTTTGGCATCAAGGACCAGTTTCGTGGAAGGTAATTTTTCCAGGGACGGGGTGGGGGGTATGTGCAGTCAAACCTCACTGTAAGTGTTAACTTGTATCTGCAGCTGCTCATAAGGAGCATACAACCTAGATCCCTGCATGCCCAGTTCACAATAGGGTTCGCTGCTCCTATGAGAATCTAATGCTGGTGCTGGTCTGACAGTAGACGGAGCTCCACTGGCTGGTCACTCACCAGCTGTGCCATCCGGTTCCTAACAGGCCATAGACTGGTATCGGTCCGCAACCCTAGGGGCTGGGGACCCCTGCTCTAGGGGGCTGTGCTATCATCCCATATTTGAAGGTAATTTATAGTAGAATACTATAATAGTTGGGCAGAGGATAATGCTATTACATTGCATTATTCAAGTACAAAGACTAATACAGAAACAGATGTTTTGAAAAAAGAATATTCCTACATTAAAATACACTGAAACTTAACTGAAAAACAGCACAAAAGCAAAAGAAAAAAAAAGCTACTGTGGAATTCATTTGTCCTCAGCTTTCGAACAATTGCTTCAAATATACTAACGTAAAATTTATATTTTTGGCTTGCAAAAGAAAATTAAAGAAATAAAATAAACTCATTTATCACAAGGGCATAGTCAAAAATGTTTATAAAAAATAAAATTGTTTTTAAGTTACCACATTATTTAGCTAAATATATCTTAATTAACTAGCTTTAAAAAAATCACCTCTAGTACTGGCTAATTAAAAGTTTATTTCCTCACTCACTCTGGCCCCAGCATCTCAGCTTTCCTCCTCCCATTCTGTCAGGAATGCCTCCTGACCTCTTGTCTAGCCAAGATGCCCTAGAGTTCAGTTCTCAAGGGACCAATCACAGCAGAGTAGTGAACACTTCCCACAGCACTCGACTTACCTAATATCTCCTCACCTTAATATTCAGTGCCTCAAATGTACCATTACATAAGAGAACCAGATAATGCCATCCTGACACTACTGTGAAAATGTTTGAAAAACATTACCTTTACTTCTCTTTTGCCATATGTATAATAAAAATAAGAGAAAAAAACCAAAAAACAAAAAACAACCATTGAAAATCTCCCTATGCATAGAGCACAGTTTGGTAGATTAGAGGTCCTATGTTTTAAGAGTAATTGAATACAATTGGCAAGAAACAAATTTGCTTCTTACAATTTTTTTACTTTGGAGAAATATAACTATTTGAAATGTATGTACTCTTTGACAACACAATGACAACAAAAGCCATCGTCCAAACAAAATCTCAAATAGTAAAGGCAAATTCTATTAAAAACATTCTCATAATATGTGATAGTTAAATTTTCATAGAGAATATGGATATATTTTTCTTCTGTTTGATGCTATGGTAAGATTCTAAACAATAAATGTGTTTAATTGGAAATGTAAT
The DNA here is from genome assembly GCA_963574415.1 of Tarsius wallacei. NCBI lineage: Eukaryota > Metazoa > Chordata > Mammalia > Primates > Tarsiidae > Tarsius > Tarsius wallacei. The sequence goes on from CAUYQG010195049.1 coordinate 40,025, forward strand.
TAAGATAACAAGTGTTTGTTATAATTAGATAGATACATGAAAAAAAGTAAATAGGGCTATCTCTGGAGCTGGTGCACATAACCTGCAATTTACTCAAAGCTTTTTCATTTTATAATTATTTCTAATCAGTGACCTATTCCTAAAGGTATTATTAACAGATTAAAGAATTCAAACGTGAATAATGGACTCTGAGACAGTTTCCCAAAAATGCCTGCAGGAAACTTACCTTACTGGCATTCATTTCTAGAGCTAAAAAACCCAAAATGAAAATGAAGATTTGATAGACAGAGATGTGAAGGCACGCCTCTTAACATGATCTATGTGCTAGTAGGTAAGGATGTAGCTTCAAACTCATGGTTACTTTTAAATTATTTTTACTTAATCAGTAGTATTTTAAATTCCTTATGTTAAATAGAAATGTTTCTTGTTATGTAAGCTTCAATTTCAAAAAACAAATTGCAATAACATAACATTATGAGTAATCTTGGGCATCTTAACAAAAAACCTAATGTTGATAACTTTGACAGGTAAAGATAATGGTGATCAACTTGTGGAACACATTTAAAAATATATATATACCAAGAATGGTGAAAGTACAATCGCTTTATTTACAAATCCCCAATTTGTTGTGATTACTGTCTTGAGATTCAGATAATTTTGAAAGAATATTTAATAATAAGGGATTCAGAGTTCATACAAATCTCAAAGCTAATAAGATAATAATAACAAAAAACTAAATTTCCTAGGGTAATGAACACAATAGTGTTCTTGGTTAAAATTAGGATGTTAAACAGATGAGGAATGAGGAAGAGGAGGAGCTAAATTTTATTTGAAAAACACAAAAAATCATAGACTTAGAAAGGTTCCTTACTTTTCCTAGGTAAATCCCAAATATACATAGATACCACGTTACACATTATAATGGCCCAAAACATTTGCCTATAAAAAAAATTCACATGTAAAATAATACTATCTTGATAAGTTTTATGAATACAGTGATGATGCTTAACTTGGAGAGATCTTACCAAATTACTTTGCAAACTATGGTTCTCTTTCTTGTTTTCCTCTCTTCTTAATTGTATGCACCCTTGACTGGGTATATTGATGGTGCAAAAGGTAAAAAGGTAGTAAGTATAAATCACTCTGTTTTTTAGGAGCAGAATAAATTAATGGTAGAAATGAATTCTTAATAAATAAAAGCTATTTTTTCTTCTAATTATTATTTTTTCCAGTGGGTTTTATATGAGATCTTGGGCAAAGCATGTAACTGAGTTTTTCCATTTATACTAGTACTATTACTTAGTTTTGATTGTTGTGTGGCTCATAGTTTTAAAAACTACATGAAGTCTAACAATTAAGTTCACAAACTCATCTTAGAAAACGTGCTACATTCCTCATTGCTGAGTATCACTATGGTCACCATCGAAATATTCCCCTTGGGAGGGTATGCACTGATGCCAGCATCTAGTCTACTCATCAAAGCAATTTTGCAACTCTTTTTCTGGAATGACCTTCAGAGCTGTCATCACATTACCCTCAATGTCCCGAATGTCATCAAAATGTCTTCCTTTAAATATTTCCTTTATCTTCGGGTAAAGAAGAAAGTCATTGGGAGCCAAATCAGGTGAGTAGGGAGAGTGTTCCAATACAGTTATTTGTTTACTGCCTAAAAACTCCCTCACAGACAGTGCTGTATGAGCTGGTGCATTGTTGTGTTGCAAGAACTGCTTTGGGACCATTTTTGCACACACCTTTCTTCTGCCAAGATTTTCATTTAAGATTTTCCCGTTTCTCTATTGATGTTTATTTGGTCTGCTATGCTTCTCAAAGTGAGTCGACAATTTTGACACACAATCTAGTGAATTTTTGTAATGTTTTCATCAGTTCTACTCGTTACTGGTTGTCCTGATCTCTCTTCATCAGTGATGATTTTTCTCCCCTCAGAAAAATGTTTAATCCATTTGTACACTGCCGTTTTCTTCATGGCAATACTCCCATAAACTTGAACTAACATGTCCCTGATTTCACTTCCACTCTTGTTAAGTTTAACAAGAAATTCAATATTTGTTTTTTGTTCTAATTCAAACTCCAACATTCTTGCAATGACAGCTCTGATGGCCATTCCAGAAAAAGAGTTCCAAAACTGCTTCAATGGGTGGACTAGGCACTGGCATTGGTGCATCGCTTCCCGAGGGGAGCACTTCAAAGGTGACCACAGTGATATTCAACAATGAGGTATATAGCATTTTTTCTAGGATGAGTTTGCAAACTTAATTGTCAGACCCTGTAGAGTTATAAATAATGATGATGATGGATGATAGTAATACTCATAATAAATAACAAGGTAGAGTAGTAGTAATTATCATTTTTTGAAAGCCTAGGCCATGCCAGGCAGTTTTGAATAGTTAATAAACAAAATTTGCCCAATTTCTCAAAGCAAGTAAGATTCAGGAAAACCTGGATTCATATTTTGCCTCTGAATTTCACTTGCTGTGAGATATTAATCAAATTTTTTTTCTTAACTTCCTTGTAATTGAGTTTCCCTAACTGTAAAATGGGGATAATGACATGTACCTCACAGGGTTGTTATACAGATTAAATGAGATAAAGAGCTTGGCACCATACCTGAAACATAGCAAATTCTGAATAAAGGAAAGCTATTTTTTGTTCTAATTATTATTCTTTCCAGCTCATTTCATATGAGATCTTGGGCAAAACATGTAACTGCCTGTCTGAGTTTTCCCATTTGTAAACTAGTACTATTATTTAGTTCTGATTGCTGTGTGCCTCATAGTTTTAAAAACTATATAGTTATAAATAATAATGATGATGATAGATGACAGTAATAATAATAACAAGGTACAGTAGCAGTAATTATTATTTGTTGAAAGCCTAGGACATGCCAAGTACTTTCATATAACAGTTTTTTTCAGTCCTCATAAAAATATCTTTAAATTAGGTGTAACCATTTCAGAGTTGAGGAAACTGAGGCTAAAAGGATTTAAAATTATGATGCTAAGATCTAAATTCAGGCCTGATCAATTTCAACGTTCATGCCTTTTTGCTTTAATGACTCTTAGTTACTGAATCTGCAAGAGGTAGGTTCTTCACAATGTGGAGTTAATAAATATGGTTTTTAAGGATATAAAGATGATTTAAAAATAACAATGTGCACCAAATGATATATTAAAAAAAAATAGAACTTCCTGGTGTTGGCAAAGAAAGGACAATCACTTCCCTGAAAGGGGCAATAACTGTTTCTTTAAAATGAGACTAAGATAAAAAGAGAAAACGATAATGTCCTTGAAATCATTCTTCCAATGGTCTTCTGCATATACAAGGTAAGTCACATGGGCAGTAATAAAGCTGTAGCTAACTAAGAATCCTTGAAATACCTTTTACCACATTGACTGTCTACATAAGGAGAACTCTGGTTATATCCCTCAGGCTACAGTCTATAACCCAGATCAAAAAATGACCCTTGCCCCACAGATTATATTTGAGCGACATCAGACCAGTGTGTTTTTTTTCCTTCTTAATTGACACCACTTATCATAGATATGCTAAGCTTAGCTGACTAGCTTAAAAAGCTCAAACAAATAAAACCAAAAGCTGTATTCCTCAACCAACAACGACAAATGCCATGCAATCTAAACACATCTGCACAGAACACAGGCCAGGCCATGCACTTGCTAACACACCACCAGGAAATAAGTGAGGAATACACACGTGGACTCATATAAAGAAGCCATCCATGAAGGAGTAGAAATGTTAGGAATCTGTGGAAGATTAAGAGGCAGACTTGGAACTTTTGGAAGAGCTACATTGGGAAGACTGTTGGCGATATTCCTGTAAAGAAACAAACAACGTGGAAAGGGACCACCATAAGCAATAACTACAGATGGCCATGTGTAAAGTCATAAGGTCAGGATCGAAGAGGCAGGTGCTCTACGGACACTGAGTGAGATACCTACTTGACAGGCTGCCATGTCTCTTGCTCAAAACCTCTGTGAATTGACTGGGCGATGGAGGACTCCATGAGATCGACGTAGCGGACAACCAAGGGCACAAAGATTTCTTGCAAATGTTTGTGAAATTTTCCATTACACAAAAGTGCTGAAATAGCCAAGCAGAGATAAGATCAGACATTTGAAAAATACAGCCAAAAAAACTTTTTCTGAAAGAGTCTGACATAGAAGAACTGATAAAATGTGAATAATGGATGTTATTTCCCATGGTGAATATCATACAATAAAAATTGATCAAAAAGTATAATTAGCCTTCTATATTTGGTTGTCAAGACACAAATAGATTATATGTCTATAAAATGATACATGATTTTTTTTTTATTTTCTAAGAGGTTTAACACAAATGCACATGACTGCTTGCTGGAAATTCAAGGGAGCTGCCCACTCTCCTGAAGGTTCTGACACCTGTAAATGCAGCAATTAAGGAGACAGTTATAATCTCTGTGCTATGCTGTGTGTTACAGGGAAGCTAAACCAGTTAAATTCTAAAGGTAAGCTTAATGACTACTAAGAGCTACACTAGTTTATTTTACTAGGAGGGTGACTGTAACTTTGGGAATATCTACTCTGATTCATGAACGTTTCAGTTATTTGTGGACTTTGTTTTCTTTTAATTTTTATTTTAAAGATGTGGGGCAAAATTCAGGATTAGCAATACAAATGGTCACTGCACAGATAAAATTTGGGCCTCACTTTGGTCCCCACATCACCTGGTTTGAGATCAGGTACACTTATTGATGAAGTGTGCCCCTCGGTTCCCTCCCCTGGAAGTTTTTCACATACTGCCAATCCCTTTAATACACTCACTAGTGTTATGATCATTGTTCAGTGTCTTCTTATGAGTGAGAACATGAGGTACTCAGTTCTTTGTTTCTGTGATAAATCACTGAGTATTACAGACTCTAAATCCATTCAAGTTGCTACATAATTTAGCACATCTGTATTTAAAAACAGTCAGCATATCACATGCATTTCTCAGTTTTTGATTTGTCTTTAATGAATTGTAGTGTGGAATATCTCACGTAAAGCAGTTGCATAAGTCTTACAAATCTTGTTACTGGGACAAGACTGCTTTTTATTTTATTTTAGGAGATGGATGGTTTCTATGCACAGGATACAAGTTCATTAAAACATAGGGCAGTATGTGCCTATGTTGCACCATGAAAGAATAGAGAATCTATAGGAAAAGAGTAAATAATACAAAGCAATATTCAATAAAGAATGTGTACGTTTTTGGGTGCTGGGGCTATAGATTGAAAATGTTTCTCAAATGAATACACCCTAAACCCAGGTGTGACCTTTTTCATGACCCTCAAAGTCAAAATATCCTCATTTAAAAATGTACTCTGTGGTAAGGAAAGGTATTTATGAATAGATGATATGTTAGTTGAAGAAATGACAAAAGAGCATTTCATAGAAGGTTTAAGGGAAAGTTTTTAGGTAGAGGAAACAGTACAAAAGTTTCAGAAAGGGATACACTGGCATCCTTCTAGAAAGATGAAAAGGCCAGAGTAACTAGAGCAGAGTGAGGGAGACATCCAAAGAGGGGTCTAGATCTTAGGACAGAGTGAGGACTGTGAGCTTTACTGTGTGCAGTGGGAAGCTTTATTATTTTTATGGTTAAGCAGAGTGACATGATACAATCTTTCTGGCTGCATGTGGAAAATGAAGTAGGTGGCCAGAAGTGGAAGCAGAGAAGAAAGTTACTGCTCAGTTCTTTGCTTCAGTGGATTTGGTGTAGTATGATAGTGGCTTTGACTGGGGTGGCAGTGGTGGAAGATGGGAAAAAGCCTCTCAGCAATCTCATCATTTTAATGAATTTGAATATATATGCTTATAGTTATTAAATCCCTAATTTCTAGCAACTCCGGTAGTACTGTTTGATTAAATACTCACTATGACAATTCTCCACATTATCTTCTTCAGGGCAAAAATATCCTAAAGCCTATGTAGTGTTTTATACCTTGGGCAAGATATCTGATGTTTACCCTGCTGGCATGTATATGAAGAGATCCTTAATATGTTGTTTTATGTGTTTCTGAAATTGGTCAGAGGCAGGACAACTATAGATGCAGCAAGTGGCATAGGAAGTAATACTAAATTCAGAAGAAATCATACCACTGAGTTTTTTCCCTTTTCTCTGATATGGTTTAGTATTTTGTGTGGTTAAATAATCTTTTCCTGGCTCGTCTATATACTAAAAGATTTCCCATTAAATTGGGAATGATAATCATATTTAATGATAAATGTCTTATTTAGGAAATTAATGTTATCTTAATGATGTTTTCATTAGCACACGGAAAAGAGCTGTATTTATTCCTGGAGACTCAATCATAGAGCTAGAAGGTACTATATAGCTCAGTAATTCAGCTACTTTTACCAAATGCCACCTAAATAAGTATGCTAAACTTTAAGGATAAAATACTCTAAAACCAACCAACTCATTGTGGTAGACAAATTTAAAAATATACTGAAATCTGAATTTATTGAATCTCTACTTAACTCTCCATCTCCCCTTTCTCCTCCTCTTCCCTAATATTTTTCAGAGCACCAACCATGGTGTTAAGTCCTATATGTGCCTTAAATCATTTAATTAACACAAAACTCTATGAGGGAGAAACTTTTTTTCAATATTATCAATAAGGAAACCGAGACAAAGAGAATTTTGGACACTTGCCTAAGATAATATAGATCATTAGTCAAAAGAGCCAGGAAATGATACAAAGCCTATGTTAACCTCTGTAGTTCATAAAGCTGCCATTCCTCATGTCTGACATTCAATTAGTAATCGAGATCTGTGTGTTTTATATCCTTAATATCTTTCTAATATGCCCCCTTCCTCTACTGTCTGTCTATCCATCCAATTATCCAGCTAGTCAGTCATCCATCCAACCTAACATCAGCACATCAGCATCTACAAGACAGAGAAATCTAGTAGAATGTTTTAGGTAACAAAAAAATCTTGCAAATGACAAAAATATTGCATATTTTAGGTGCCTTAAGTTTCTGAAATTAGAATTTTGAAAAAACTCAGAATATGAAAAAGTCAAAAGGTTGAACAAAACTATTACATTTAGTTAATATGAAAATGAAGTAACACTGAAAAACTCAATGTGCTCATAATACAATCTTCATTGAACACTGGAAGGTTTTACATTGCTATATAGCAAAACTATACACCCAAGCCTTAATTTGTACAGCCTTTCATTAAAAAATACTGTGTAAAGAAACTTAGGCTCACTATCTCGATGGGTACTGTTAAAGGTTGTCATATTGTCTCTCTCTGACACCCAGGCTGGAGTGCAGTGGCATGATCATGACTCACTGCAGCCTTGACCACCTGGGCTCAGGTGATCTTTCCGCCTCAGCCTCTCAAGTAGCTGGGACTACAGACATGTGCTACCATGTCCAGATATTTTTTTGATTTTTTTGTAGTGACGAGGTCTTGCTACGTTGCCCAGGTTGGTCTCAACATCCTGGGCTCAATCTTCCTGCGTTGGATGGGAGAGGGAGTGGAGAAATAACGACAACATTCACAAAGAGGGGAGAAGAAAGAGGATCCTTGGTTTCAAAAGGCAGGGCTGCAGGATGATAGGCATGAGCCACTGTGCCTGACCGTTGTCATTATATTTAACCACCATAAGACCAAAACACACGTTCATGTAAAAATTACTACATTTACAAATGACCATTCTACCTCATCAATTTAAATGTTACTTTATTAAACACTCAAAGATTAAGTGTGTTGACAATGAAGTCATATTTAGTATGTTAAAATGAAGAAGCATATTTTAAAAATCACCTTCAATATTGTTATTAAATGTGATAATGATTTTAAGATTAAGTAGTAGTTGACTCAAATGTATTTCTAGCAAGAAGCCTCTTTTTAGATATATTTGATAAGCACTTGATTAATTGTCTTGCTAAATAAACTGGCTTCTCATCTTGCATTACCATTCTTGGAGTTAAAGTAGAGATTGTCCACTTGATTACTACACCAACACCACGGAAGTTGTGTCCCAAGCCTTTCCTTCATTCTAACATCCAACTGGTTACCAAGATCTGTGTATTTTATATCCTTAATATCTTTTGACTACATCTCCTTCCTCTCTTCATCAGCACCGCTGTTGCACTAGTTCAGCTATCTTCTGTCTTGACTAATGCAATAATCTCCGAACGGGTCTTCAGGCTCCTGTTTTTCACTCTGCCAATCCATCTTCTCAGAATCTCAAACAGAGGGGCTTGCTAAAATATAAAATTAAGAATATCACTCCTAACAACTATACTCCTTTGGTGGGTCATCATGACAATCTCCAAAAGCCTTAGCATGTTGTGGAAGATTTCTGAGATCTGTCTTAAAATGAACTGTCTCCAGTTCATTTCTGTTGCCTTGCCTTTCATTTCCTGTGGTGTAGTCACAGTGATTTCATGATTCAGTATATACTTGTTTCTCAAGCCCTTTCTAGGAATGCTTCATTCTGCTGTCTTCTTGCCCAGTTATTAGTTTCTCTTGTTCTCTATCCTGTACAGGTTTCCACTATGGTCCTTGTTATGGCAATGGTCTTTGTACTTGCTGACACATCTCCCTGGCCACAAGGATGCCAAGTCCCTGAGGCAGGAACCATGTCTGTATTCTTAGTATACAGAAAAATCCCTGGCTCAGAGCAAATGTCCAAGTGGTTTTGGATGCATCAATGCTTGAATACAATATTAAGATTACTACATTATTATTCAGGAGATTGTATTAAATGGTAGTTATAAAACCTATTGAAGCCTGTGTATACCCTCATACTTTGTATGATACATATGTTATTAAACAATACCTCTATGAGAAATTTTACTTTTGACCCACTTGTTCAAAATCAGACTGCCAAAAATTTGATGGACATAAACGTTGGTTATTTTATTTCTCTTATTTTAATTGAACTCCTGGCTTCAAGCAATGTTCCTGCCTTGGCCTCTCAAAGTGCTGAGAATACAAACATAAGCCACCAGGTCCAGCCATCAATGAATGTGTTAAAAAAAGGATTTTCTCTGGTCAGTCATGACTCTTGATAGCAAATGATTATATCCTGCAGAATTTGGAGAAAATGAAAATTACCTATATTTCCTATGAGCTATAACAAATCTTGAATTCCAGCCAAAAGTTTGCTCATATTTCAGCTGAGAGTTCCTTTTTATTAAAAAATCAAATTATAAGCCTACATTGAAAAGTTTTAGAAAATTGGCAGTATTATTTCTTTGGCAATTAGAGAGGAGTGGGGAAGAGGGAGTGGGTGAGAGACAGAGGGATAAAGAGAAAGAAGGGTGGGAGACGGGAGAGGGAGAGGAGAAATAACAAAAACATTCACAAAGAGGGGAGAAGAAAGAAAAGAGGATCCTTGGTTTCAAAAGGCAGGGCTGCAGAAATACACTTGTCTATGTAAATGTATGCTCCTTTCCTTAGTGGCCCATATGGCGGCTTGCATTCTACTTCCATCACTCTGTCAAAAGCTCTTCTTAACATGGAGCCTGAGGCATCGGAATGGGTGCCTCCATCTTCTCCATATGGTTTAATAAGAGTAGGCTATAATTTGGGGCTGTCAACTGTCCAAATCAAGCCTTTACCAGGCACTTGCTGCAGCAGTGCAAGTTCTCAATGTGGCCTCACCAAGAACACTTCTGATACTGTGCCCAAGTGTATGGGAATGCGGAGGACTGCTCAGGAGTCTCAGAAAGCGATTACAACCTAAGTGGAAAACTGGCCCATACCCTGCTGATAAAAATAACTTATTCCCCCCAAAAGATTTCTAGTTTCCAAATACGATCTTGTCAGAAAACAAAGAAGCATCAATGACATTGAGCCCTATGGTACAATTAGAAATGGCAAAAAGAAATCCAAAGGCTTAGATATAAGCTAAATTTGGGATGCAGATGTACCCAATTATTTTGAAAATCTTTAATAATTAATAAATTGGTGTTGACTATTTACATAACAAACATACCAAAAAGAGTCTTACATTTACAAAAGCACTTGTTATAGGCTTTTAATAATAGGTTTCAACAGAGAATTTAAACTATGATCCAATTAATAACAATTACCAAGGCAATAATCACTCTGTAAAATAAAGAATAAGCAAGTAAAAGAGTTCATGTGTTGTTTTTAGGGTAAAAATATGCTGCTGACTCTGGAACCCATAAAATCCAATTTTATAATGCTCACCTTCTTCCAATTAGCCAGCATTAGTGGATGACTAGAAAAGACGATTTTTCTCCCTAAAATTCTAATTAGGCATCTCAGAAGGAAATGAGTAATCCATGACCAGCAAAACAAACACACACCAACCACAATAAAACCAATAGACTTTGCCATAAAACCACAATTATTCAAGAGACTACAAATTGCATCAACCCAAGCACAGTGAACTGCGATATAAGATTAATAGGTTTCTCCCCACATGGACAAATGCATATGATGAAGATTTCCATCACAGGAAATAGGAAGATGGGCTTCAGGGGAAAAGGCAGGAGAACTGCAGCCCAGAATAGCACGATGTAATAGGAAGACACACACAACTCCCTTTGAGATCTAAAATTAGCACCCAGTCAAGAATCTGGCACATTAAGCAGGCACTCAATAAATGTCTGCTTATTGAATAAATAGCAGTATAAATCCACCTCCTATAGGAAACTCTGAGAGAGTTCCATTTAAGTGGAACAGGAAACATTGGATTTTATTCTCCTTTTCTTTTTTTTTTTTTTGAGTTGGAGTCTCACTATGTCGCCCAGACTGGAGTGCAGTGGCCGCTCCCGGCCACTGCAGCCTTGACCTGCTGGGCTCCGGCGATCCTTCCGCCTCAGCCTTCCAAGTAGCTGGAATTACAGACACGCGCTACGACGCCCGGCTAATTTTTTGATTTATTGTAGCGATGAGGTCTCGCCAAGTTGCCCAGGCGGGTCTCGAACCCATGGGCTCAGGCAATCCACTCACCTCAGCCTCCCAAAGGCGCGGGATTACAGGCTGAGCCACTGAGCCCGGCTTTATTCTCCTTTTAATTAAAAGTTTGGTAACTAATTTTATATAGTTTGGTAATATTCCATTTATGCCTTCACTAGCAATAATAACCTCAGAAAACCATAACCAGCTTGCCCTTTCTTCTTGAGGGACTTGTGAAAAAAATGCATATTTGTAAACATATATATAGCATATATGTGTATACATGTGTACCTAGACAGAGATAGGTAGAAGGAATGAGAGTGCAAAAATGTTATAATGTTCCTGGCTTTGTGGGCAATAAATCCAAGTGTAACAAATCCAAGTTCAAAATGCTAATGAAAGATTTCATAGAACAGTGCTCAGAATTGAGTTATACTTCTACAATGTATTACATTATTGTTAGTTGTACATATACATGAATATCCTTCACTAGACTTTATGCTTTCCAAGGGCAGGAAATCATTTCTTATTTATCCATACATGCAGGGTGCATGTACATGGAATTTGTAAATTGTAGGCATTTGACATCTGTCTCTTGTGAGATTAATTCAGGGAAAAAACCAATATAAATCTTAATCAAGTCTTAGGGCAAACATAAACAAAGATGTCCCATGGTCCTGCAGTCCTCATTCTGTTTCTTTTGAGATTATTAGATATGAAAGGTAAACAAAAAGTCTTTTTACTCCAGCTACACAGAATCTTCTGATTTGGGGGGTTATATCCCACAATACTTGCCCTCATCAATGGGAACAGTGAAGTACGGCTATAACATGATCAACAGCCCTCAAGAGTGGGGTTCTTGATGCCCATGGTCTTCAGAAGTTAGAAGTGTTCATGCAAATCTGCTATGAAAGACACACAGCCATTTTAGAGAAGTTTCCTGTCTTTAAGTCACTAAATCCTAAGAAAATATAAAAAGCAAATGAAAAAAAATTTTTTTTAAATGTCTACATGTAGTAAAGAAAATAGAGCAGTAATATTGAAATCAATTGAGGGGGAAAAGGTAGTAACTCCCTGCTTTCATATTTCTTTTATTAACTGGTCAGTAAAACAAATCCTGACATGCAATTTTCAATTCAGTCAACTACGGGGATTAGAGTTGAAGACATTTTCACATTTTGGTGGTCATTTTGTCATTTGTAAAAATGCCTATCTATAAAACTAAGTCGGCACACAGCCTTACTGTAATCTAGAAGTTACATCTGTTCTGCATCGTTCCTGGTATATGTATATACAGAGATACATCTATAAACATCAATTCGTGAATTTCAGATGCACAGCTCATTTAAGCACTCGAGGTAGAGTAACACGCAGGTGTCAGCTCTTCATATTTCAAAGCTTGAAGATTAACCTAATATATAATGTGGTGACCTAAGAGTTCTTCATTTGAAAGAAATCTGAAAAATAATCTTAGATACAGCCTAAGTGTGAGAATAACCCAGCGGGATTTCCACCTCTTCATTTCTTAATGAGTTTTTTGATAATGAGAGGTGACTTTGCCAGTCACTCTGGGCTCTATTATGGCTAATTTGACTCCACTTCACTATCCTTGTTAATTATTAACACTAGCCTTTTTATCCTCATGAGACCACATTCCAATTTTTTCCTTTTTTGATTTTTCTGAGCCCATCTTTATGAAGGTGAAAGTCTTGAGGAACAGATTTTCACTTAGAGTAGAACTGGAATATTTATTATTCGTTTAGGCAGAGACGCTGTGACATTGATTATATAAGCACGGGTGTTCTTCAGGACAGCTTTAATGTGCTAGCAATGTGAAAAAGCTGTTAATTAAAGGAGAAGCACCATGGTATTTTTCACTTGGGAATCAGTTCCCAATAGAATGGTCATTTGCCACTTGCTAGCATATCCACAGATTAAAAAGGTGACTAGCTCCAAGGATCTGCCTTTCAGTAGTGCTGAAAGAAATGATTTGTGCCATTTGCAGATGGCTTTCGTTAGTCAGAAGCAGTCACTTGCCCTATCTATTGTTGACAGGACCACTGTAGGAATAGAATGCAAGGGTAGAATTTATTTGTACCAGCTTTTAACCATTCAGTATCATTTGACTATCACATTAATTGCTTCATTATGAAAACATTTATTGTTCCTCAATTTTAATGCATCTCTCTTTCAAAATTGTTTCCTTAGATACCATTTAAAGTGATTGCCCATCTAATTGTCTCTCTTTAGTAGGAGGAAGTGGAACAGGGTGGATAGAAGCAGGGTGGAGAGGCCAGTGGGAGCTTAGTCTTTTTTGGCCAGAAAGGAAGGAAGCTGAGTTTGTCTTCATCATCAGTCTGGGAATCAGTGAGTGAGTCGGTGAGGGGTGGGTGACTGGGGACAGTTGCTAAGGTTGTGGTGCTGCTGGTACTCTTCCCTTGAGGAAAACCACATTTCATCTCCAAGGGTTCTACAAACTACGACTTTACCTAATCATGGCAAACTGTAAGGAAAGACACAGGCCCCAGACAGACTTTTTTTACTCCTTGAAATAGAAACCAAATTTGCTGTCTCAAGCCCTTTCCCCACTAATTAGTTCAGTCCCCGAGAGTCTTGTCGCAGACTTTTCCTAACATATATGTTAAGACCTTACAAGCCTTAATCTGGTCCTTTCTGTACCCTTGAACCAACTTTCTTCCTGTGCCCCCCACAACCCTAATGCCCTTAATAAATATTATTTGAGCTAAAAACAAAAGTTCAAGGAATCACTTATCTTTCTTAAACAGATTATGTTACTTTATAAGTTGCCTCAATAATTTGCATTTGTTACTCTGGAATGGGATTGAGCTGGACACTAACCTCTGTCCCTAACTCCCAGCTGTCAAGCCTTTGCCCAGGCTTCTCCCTCTCAGGAATTTAGTTTTCTCAAGGTTTGTTTAAGACCCCTTCCACACTTCAAAAGATTAACACCTATTTTTACATAGCAAACTGTAAGGATTTTAATAAAAGAAAGCTGATAAATAACCAGTGGGAACATCTGAATTATTCATAAAAAATTCAGCTACAAAGTTTTCAAGCCACGAATAAAGTACAAACTCTAGCTAATGTCTCCATATATATAGTTTGAAGGGTCTTAGTAATTTTAAATTTTAGAAATTTTAAATTTTATGTTTATAAATACGTGCTATTATTAGTAATATATTACAACTGTTTAAAAATCCATGTATAAGGCGGGGCTCAGTGGTTCAGCCTGTAATCCCAGCACTTTGGGAGGATGAGGCAAGTGGATTGCCTGAGCTCGCGGGTTTGAGACCAGCTCAGGCAACTTGGCGAGACTTCATCTCTACAATAAATAAAAAATTAGCCGGGTGTAGAAGCACGTGCTTGTAGTTCTGGCTACTTGGAAGGCTGAGGCGGAAGGATCGCCAGAGTCCAGCAGGTCAACACTGGGGTGGCTGTGAGTATGCCACTGCAACCCAGCCTGGGTGACAGAGTGAGACTTCAACTAAAAAAAAAAAAAAATCTATGTATAATTAGCAGCCTGTTTCATGAAGCACACATATGCACAGGCTTATACCTATGTAGGCAAACACTATTTTTCAGCCCTCTTTCCAAGTTTAGACATTCAGAGTTCTCTGTCCTATTATCCCTGTTTTGTTAAAGTTGTAATTCATTGGAATCTGAACAATAACTCTAATTAGGTCAATATGGTAAAAACTGTAGTGCCATGGTCATGATGTAAACATTTTTTTTCAAGGGGGACTAAAAGGATAAAAGTTTAATATTTTCCCATAGTTTTCCAAAAGTACAACTTGGGGGCAGCTGTCGGTTGACATTAAACATGTCAGGGTCTCAAGAAGTAATAAACAAACATGTAATTATTAACAATATTCTCCATTATCATCAAGGATGATATTAATAGCTAAAGAAATATGTTTTACCAATGACTCAGTAGTCTTGGTTTTGCATAGCAACTTGTGATTTGGGGATGAAAGACACTGCTTTCTATTTCAATTCCCTGGATCACACCATACTCCCAATACCAAAAGGAAATTATGGCACTAGGGAACTTTTCTATTTACCTCATAACATAGAAGAGCTGTTTTTTCTCAGAAATAATTGATGTTTTCTAAAATCTGTTAATCACTGCGGAATCAAAACCAAGATGCAGACTTATCCGCAAAACTGACAGTGCTCAAAGATCAGTAACAAACGTTTCTCTATTTTGATTACATACTATACAACAAAATAGCACAAGACAATATATTATGTATTTGATAGTAGTCAATGATTTGAAATGGTATTAAACAGAAGAGGTTTAGGAAACTCTTGTAAGCTAAATATTTGCAAATACGCCTAAATATAAAATTTTTGTAGTTCTTATTTGCTATCCCATAATTTACACTTGTAGTGAAAAAAATTCTTTTTAAAAATAAATATCAAAAATTTAATTCATCAGAGTTGTGGTAGAGAAACCACAAAAAGAAGAAAACCCCCAAAATTAGAGAAACCCCCAAATTTCTAATAAATCTATAAAATGTCTTGTTTTATCTATAAAATAAACTGTAATATTTTGAATAAGTTAAATTGTCCATCATCTTTACTGACTGCTCGACTATGAACATTAATAAATGCCTCATTTTAGAATAAACTCCAACATACATCTAAATATGGTCAACTCTCGAGTTTTCATTCAAATAGAGAAATAAGTGTGTTTAAAACAAAAATCCTACACTTGGACCAGGTGTGGTGGCTCATGCCTATAATCCCAGCACTTTGGGAGGCCAAGGCAAAAAGACTGCTTGAGCCCAGGAGTTCAAGACCAGCCTGGGCAACATAGCAAAAACTTGTCTCTAAGAAAAACAAAACAAAACTGGATTTGGTGGCACATGACTGTAGTCCCAGCTACTCGGGATGCTGAGGTTGCCATGAGCTGTAATTGTAGTGATCATGACCCTGCACTCCACTAAAAAAAAGAAATTCTACTGTTATTTATTCAGGGATTTAATTCATAATACATGTATTTATTTTTGGCAGCAGGTTTATTATAATACATTGCCTTCAGATATTATTAAAAATCTGACTTGTAATTTCTTAGCAGAAAATGAATAATGATAGAAGACTGAGAAATGAAGATAGTTATTCCAACTCTGCTAGCTGGCAGGAACAAACCAAATTGGAATTTAAAAACTGGCTGAGTTGGCTGGGCGTGGTGGCTCAGTCTGTAATCCCAACACTTGGGTAGGCAGAGGCGAGAGGATTGCCTGAGCCCGGGGTTTTGAGACCAGCCTGGGCAACTTGGTGAGACCTCATCTCTACAATAAATCACAAAAACTAGCCAGGCGTGTTGGTATGCGTCTGCAGTTCCAGCTGCTTGGAAGGCTGAGGTAGAAGAATTGCCTAAGCCCACCAAGTCGAGGCTGTGGTGGCCATGAGAATGCCACTGCACTCCAGCTTGGGCGACAAGAGTGAGACTCCAACTCAAAAAAAAAAAAAAAAAACTGGCTGAGGAGAATCTGCAGAATGATTGATTCACCACATGGATAATTGAATGTGGGTTTGATTGAATGTGGGTTTGTTGGCCACTTCTCAGAGCAGGCATTGTGGCTGAATCTGAGGTAGGAGTTGTAGCTTAGTCCTTTGGCTTTATAATAAATACCATCTTTTGGAAACGAAATTGGACAGGAAAAAGAATAACGTGACTAAAAGAATCAAAACTGAAATTTTAACAAGACTAATGATATCTATAATATTTAATATCTATTATATGTGAGTTGTCATCTTATTTCATCTTCACTGCCAAAGACACTGTGTATGCTATTATTCTCCTTCTTTTATAGATAAAGAAGCAAATATTTGGAGAGATTAAGCTATTGACAAAGGTCAAGTAGTAAGTGGCAGAGAGATATAAATCTGTCTGGCACCAAAGCCCATGTTATTAATTCTTATAAAATGATGCCTGTTTTATTAGAACAGAGGTTCTTAATCTAACATTCTAAGTCCAGGATGTCCATGGGAAGTACAATATTACATACAGTGCATATCTATATATATTTTCCCCCTCATTTTATCACAGACTCAAAGGGATGAGCAACCAAAAAGAGGTAAGAAACACTGGGCTAGAGTGATGAACAAAGTCAATACAGTACTTAGAAAAAAAAAGACAACTGTAAAAACATGAATTGAGGTTTAAAACTAGGATATAGCAGTGGCCTTCTGGGAAGAGAACAATGACAAGATTTGGAGTTTTAACATACAGAAAGTTCTCAATGTATCAACAGTGTGAAGTTCCTTTGGAGAGTTGGAACACACTTGGGCTGCAGGAAGACAGGGCAGAAGCAAGGCGCCTCTCATTGGGGACCAGTTATTCATATCACATGGTGAGTACTGTGTTCTCAGTACCACATTCCAGAGCAGCACTGAGAAATGGAATGAGTTCTACTTCTTATGAGAAGGCAGTAAGAATGGTGATGGGCATGAAAACCCCACCATGCGAGAAATCATTGAATTACATGGGAATAATGGGGTGGAGAAGAAAATACATGATGGAAGATAATTGCTGCACCGATCAGAGAGAACAAGTCAAAGCCAGAGATGAGGAGGAGGCAGAGTTCCACTGGTCTCCCACGAGAAGAATTTTATTGAGTTGGGAATAAGTGATCCATGACTACTGCAAGTATTGAAATGAAGGCTGTCAGTGGTAACCAAACTTGAGACTAAGCAAAAATGAAAAAACAAAAACAAAAAAAACATCACCACAGGCAAGTCCTGTGGTGAAAATGTAAAAATCTTGATGAAAAACAAGGTTGGTACTGGCTGCTAGAAGACCATCTACAAGAATAACTGTAGGAGTTATTATTGCATTGAGAAAAAGTCTCAATAGAGATCTTTTACATTCTCTGTAATTTGTAAATAATAAATAAGTCATACCACATAGCAATATTGGACTATCATCTAGTAGAAATGAACCCACTATTAGGCCAACAGTATTACTACAATGAATTTTAGTAGGAGCCTTAATCTTTCTAGAATAATTATTCCCTCCTCCCTCCCTCCCTCCTTCCCTCCTACTGGAGTGCAGTGGCATGATCATGGTTCACCACAGTCTCAAACTCCTGGGCTCAATAATTCTTTTGCCTCAGCCTCCTGAGTAGCTGGGATAAAAGGTTCATGCCAACACCCTGGCTAATGTTTTGATATTTTGAGGAGACAAGGTCTTGCTATGTTGCCCAAGCTGGTCTAAAACTTCTGGCACCAAGCCTCCCAAAGTGCTGGAATTACAGGCATGAATGAGCCACCATGCCTGGCAGAATAATGACACACTTTTAAAGTGTCTTTCAGAGATGCAAATATTCTCAAGTACTTTAGAAATGCCCCCATTTGAAGATTTTCTGACTCACAAGGTACAGTGACAAGGATTCCTATGTTATTAGACCCGAGAAAAGGCAGAAGTGTACGAATAAGAGGACTGTCAGAGCCTAGAGGCGCAATGTGGGAGCGATCCTGGTCTCTCCCACAGTCTGGCCTGACTTCATCAGGGAGGCCCAGCACATCTAAATGTTACCCATGCCAGCTCTTGTGGGCCCCTGCTAGGGCTCTGTCTATACATACACAACAATCCCCACCCTCCTTACTTCACATACTAAATAAAATGCAAGTGCTCACTGTCATTTCTGAGGAAATTATTAAGCAGTTGGAAAAGAGGAAAACTATCCCAAGAGTCTTGTGGTTGAGCCTCCAGTGCCGTATCCATATCCACTGTGAATAGAGCCCAAAACTTCTCTGCATGTTCAGCCAACAAGTCAGGCCACCAGGCGAATGCCTATAAAAGGATAAAGAACGTAGAGAAATACATTGCTTGTTAGAAACATGCACAAATATTGCACCAATTAAAAACGTTTCGTAACATGTCAGTTTCACAAACAAGTAAGACAAAATGTAGTGTTTTTAAAAGGTGAGAAAAATTCTACAGAAATACATATTTAAATAATAAAGTTGGCATTGGTTATAAAATAAGAAGTCTAGAATTAAAATGTACAAAACACTTGCTCTACAAAAGAAATATATGTTTAGTTTACAACCTTTGAAAATATATAAATCAAAACCAAAAAGTTCCTTGTATCTCATAATTTAAACATAACTACTAGAAATGCTTTGATGTATTTACTTCCAATATCTCTTTTTGCTGTGAATAGAAATATTAAAACATTTGTATATACTCTGTAAAATTTCCCTATGATTTAAATTTTAATGACAGCATAATATTCTACCATAAGGGTATATTGTTATTTAACCATACCCCTATTAAAAGGGCTGTTTTTAACTTTTTGCTGTTACCAATGATAGTGTGATAAATATGTTCACATAAAAATCTTTGAATATAGTACTGATTATTGCCTTAGGATACACATCTAACAATCACTAGACTATGCATTTTCAAGTCTTTGTGCATTACAAATTGCTCTCCAGGAAAAATGCTTACTCTCACCCATTCTCCACCCAGCAGCCAGTCATCATTTTAAATTAAAGACTGGACCCCACTGTTTCTCTGCTTAAACCATTTCTGTAGCTTCCCAATGCATTTATGGCAAAACCTACAACCTTAAATGGCTTACAAAGCCTGGTGTGATCTCCAGGTCCAAAGTAGACTTGCATAAAGAGGGATTTCTGAACCCTCCAATGTAAATTAGGTCCTCCCAGATAGTCTCTCTGATACCCAGTATTTTTATTTCAGGGGCATTAGCACTGCTTATATGACTACATACAGAAATATTTTGATGTATGTCTCTAAAATTAGACTTGAAACAGTATAAGGACAATATGACCATGTTCTATTAATCATATTATACTCAGCTAAACACTTTATGCTTTTTAGGTAATGGAGATAATCACTTTAGAAAGTCTCTGCAGGCTGGGCGTGATGGCTCACGCCTGTAATCCCAACACTTTGGGAGGCAGAGGCAAGAGGATTGCCTGAGTCCAGGGGTTCAAGACCAGCCTGGAATACTTGGCGAGACCTTATCTCTACAATTAATCAAAAAAAGTTAGCTGGGTGTGGTGGCATATGCCTGTAGTTTCAGTTCCTTGGAAGGCTGGGGTGGAAGGATCACCTGAGCCCAGCAGGTTGGGGCTGCGGTGGCCTAAGCGTGTCACTGCACTCCAGTCTGGGCGACAAAGTGAGACTCTGACTTAACCAAAAAAAAAAAAAAAAAAAAAAAATCTCTGCTGTTTTGGTAAGCGAAAATAATAGTTGAAAATAATGTAGACTTAGCCGGGCTCGGTGGCTCAGCCTGTAATCCCGCACCTTGGGAGGCTGAGGTGAGTGAATTGCCTGAGCCCGCGGGTTCGAGACCCGCCTAGGCAACTTGGCGAGACCTCATCTCTACAATAAATCAAAAAATTAGCCGAGCATGGTAGTGCACGCCTGTAGTTCCAGCTACT
>CAUYQG010195050.1:0-11836 GCA_963574415.1 Tarsius wallacei
CACACCATCATGCCTGGCTAATTTTTTGATGTAGTATAGAGATGAGGTCTGGCCAAGTTGCCTAGGCTAGTCTCGAATCCTGGACTCAGGCAGTCCTCTTGCCTCCACCTCCCAAAGTGCTGGGATTATAGGCTTGAGACACCATGCCCGGCTAATTTTTTTTTTTTTGAGTTGGAGTCTCACTCTATTGCCCAGGCTGGAGTGCAGTGGCATGCTGATGGCCACCCCAGTGTTGATCTGCTGGGCTCAAGTGATCCTTCTTCTTCAGCCTTCCAAGTAGCTGGAACCACAGGCACGTGCTGCCACACCCAGTTAATATTTTGGTTTATTGTAGAGATGAGGGCTCGCCGAGTTGCCCAGGCTATTCTCCAACCCATGGGCTCAGGAAATCCTCTCACCTGGGCCTCCCAAAGTGCTGGGATTATAGGCTTGAGACACCATGCCCGCCCTACTATGATACCTCTTGTCTCCCAGTCCAAGGAACTAATGCCGGTTTTGTGCCAATTACCAAGTATGTCGATTCTAATTATACATTTTGAGTGTGGGGGAATGAATGATCATCACGTGGGTCTGTGGATTCTGTGGACACATTGGGAGCCAGACCTAGGCCAGGACTACATTCATTACCTAGTCCTCATATGGCCCTACTATACTGGAGGGTCATGATGATACTTCAAGTCCTTGGTTATCAGTAGAAGCATGGATGGTGTAAAATGTTTTGATGTTCCCCTCTCACAAGTATCTAATTACCTAAGTAGATGACTACGTTTTTGAGAAAATGCAGAGGAACTCTTACCATATATACTTGCACAATGCTGCTGGATCCTTCTTCCTACAGACTTAGACTCTCCTTCATTCAGTGGGTTCTGGGTCTCAAGACTTGCTCAGGTCTGGAAACTAAACAAAAAATTTCTACTTTTTGTTGCTGTGACTGACGACAACCTCTTGCTCATCCATATTTGATTGTTTCTGATTATACAGATTGAGCACACTCTGGCGGGCTGCTTTGTTTTGTTAACTATCTCCATAGCTCCCCATGGGTCAGGTCTTCCTGGAAACTCAGTAATTACACCCATTAGTAAATTATAATAACCCATGGTAAATTATCATCATCTGACCTCTCTTGCTATTCTTGGTGCTACCAATGAACTCAGTTCTGTGATCTCTTCTACTGCCATCTACCCTGTCCTACAGCAGAGATCCACCCCTGGCCTTAGTGATGCTGGTGCCCCTCTCACCTGCTTTTCTAATTGCCTTGGGGAATGGTATATCCCCTATGCCCTCCTATAAAGTATATTCATCTAGTAGGGATTCCAGACTTCCATGGGATAGCTACTCTAGCAAGCTCACTTCCCAGAATCTTTCATTCCTTTTTCTACTGCCTGTCTCAACAATTCTGGCATTTCTACCTTATTTGATGTGAGCTACTGGCATTTCCATATTTCTAAGAATCATCCTAAGCAGCATTTTCATATACTCTCCCAGGGTCTTTGCCAGGGTGTTAAATCCTATATCACTAGTCAGTGCTCCCATATCAATATATTTTATCCAATATAGTGTTCTGACTTCCTCTTGGTCCAGTTCCCTCAGAATTTAGTCCCATTCTCCTGGATCCTGTTGGTTGGTTCAAGCTGCCTAGGTCCAGCAGCTTATTTGAGGTTGAGTACCTTTTCTTCCTTAAGGGACCCAGCACTTGCCAAGCCAGGTTATATTGTGACGTAATTTTGCTATTGGGCTATTAGCCAGCAGAAAAGCCAGAGACAGATCCTGAGGACGCACATGTCATCCTCAAGGGAGAAATTGCTGCATCATCCTCAAGAAAGGAAGGGACACTTGTAGAATAGAGTAGGCCGCTTTTGTAGATGCAGAAGGTTTAGTGAAATCCTTAGGATTACAGATTTGCTGGTACATCAACTCAGGTGGACCCATCTTATGATTTGGGATCCCTTTCTTTTTCCAATCATGGCCATGACTTTGGCCTAAAAATCCCGTGGTTGGGAGTTTCGCTTCTTTGGTGCTCTGCTACTCAAATGGTTTATTTCTAAACCTGGATCTTAGCTTTCTCTGCTCTCTGGATGCCAGAGATGAGAATTTTTTACCTTCTGCCAAGGAAGCCCTCTGGTTTTCACACATCACTTTTAATTGCTGATTAATCATTCATAACCGTTTTTACCTTTCTCCAAAGCATTAATCATGCTGAACAAAGGCCACTCAATTCCACTCTTGCTAGTGAATTTCCTTCCACAAGTATCACACCCCAGTTCCCACAGGTAAAAGTGTTAACAATTAAGTAGTTGCCTGTGCTGGGGCTCTTTCTGTGCTACTTGTCTCCAGTAAAGAGGTTCTTGGTGCCAGTTGTCTGGCAGGTGGTCCAGCTCCAGAACGCCATCTTGATGTTTGCTTTCTCAACTACTCCTGGCACTAACCTTTGCTCTTTGAGATACTATGGACTCTGAGATGGAAATTAATGTGCAGAAATGTAATTAGAAAATGCTCTTGGGATTAACATCTGTGGAAGGGGTGGAAGAGAATTGGACAAAGGAGAAATTTGGACTGCATTCTCAGCCAAGGCTTCAATCACCCCCTTTGGGAGTACCAAGGCTGAGAAGGTCTTTCAGAGTTGTCTCATATTATAGTAAGACGGTGGTCTTGTCCTCAAACTTAACCAATAAAAAGTCATTGAGTATAGGCTGCACCTAAGAAAGTACAATCTTTCCAACCAAAGGCAAATGCTGGAATCTCTCCCAGCAGCTAAGAAAATAAGTTCCTCAGTTTCTAAAGGGGAATCTGGTGGCACATCACAGCATCCATATGGAAGATGTGTATGTACAAAATTAGCTAGAAAAGTCATGGAAGTCTTCTCCAGGGAGGTAATATTTGGGCTGAAGCCTGAATAGCAGGAAGGACTAGGGTTAGGGTTAAGGTTAGGGTTATGGTTAGGATTAGAATTAGGAAGAGTGTTCCAATTTTGAGGTACTAGGGCTCTGAGGCAGAAGAAGCTCAGCACGTTTGAGGAGCAGAAGGGTCAGTGGTTGACACATACTAAGTGAGAGAAGGAATGTACTCAGATATCAATGGGGAGATGGGCTTGTAGGTTGCAAGGAAAAGGCTGACTTTATTCTAAGTACACTATTTTGGTAGTCTTTGGAGGGTTTTTAAGCAAGGGAGAGATGCATGATTAGACTTGTTTTATTAGAAGAACTCTAGTGTGGAGAATAAGCCAGGGATTCCCAAAGTTTGCTGCACAATGGAATCACCTTGGGGATCATTATAAAATTCTGATGCCTGACTCCCACCCTTAGACTTTCTGATTTTGTTAGTTGGGTGTGTGACAAGGGCACAGGCAAGGAGGTTTCTGGGTGGGTCCTAAAATCCTGGGACCTGATCTTAAGGAAGATGTCCTAAAGAGGCCACAAGTCACAGTATTGCTTGCCCAAGGACCTCCCACCCAAAGCCTACAAACCCTTCACTCCCTAATCTGTGCATTAGGGGTGGGGTTCTGAACTCTGGCAGGAGAGATGCCCAGCCATACTTTGCTCTGGCCCTGCCTTATTATCTCAGTGGACAATAATGCACTCTTAATGCCAGTGACACCTGGATCTCAAAGAAGGGGAATCCTTGTAGTAGAGGCAACCTCTACCCCTGTACTGGAGAAGGAAGGAACCCACTGTAGTCATGATGGTGGTTAGCAATGCTCCATGCACATGCATGCAAACATATCTAACCACAGTATTTATGGATTGTGAGCTTGCAGTATGTATTCATTAGTCACTGTTACAATGGCTATGTCACTTGCCCACCTGTGTGGTTTCTTTAGCTGATTAGCTATCCTAAACTGTGTGATGATCACAACACTTTAGCACAATATTGTTTTTTTTTTAATTTATTTTTTGTTAATTTTTTTTTAATTTTACAGATATGTGGTACCATTCAGAATTAGGTATACAAGTGATCGTCATAGAGGTAAAGTCTGGGCCTCCCTTTGGTCCTCATTTGGCCTGTTTTGAGATCAGGTGTCCTTACTGAGGTTATGTGCTCCCCTCCTCCCTGGCAATGTCCCACTACTGCCAATCTTTTTCTTACAGTATTATGGTATATGTTCAGGGTCTGCTTATGAGTTAGAACATGTGGTACTCAGTAGTTTGCTTCTGTGATTGATCACTCAGTATTATAGACTCTTAATCCATCCAAGTTGCTGTGAGGTCAATAATTTTGTTCTTCTTTATGACTGCATAATATTCCGTCATGAATATGTATCACCTTTAAAAATCCAGTCCAGTTTCAATGGGCAGCACAGTTGGTTCCATATTTTTACTATTGTGAATAGTGCTGCAAAAAGCATGCATGTGCAGGTATCTGTTTTGTAGAGTGATTTAAGTTCCTACGGGTATATTCCCAGAAGGGGGATTGCTGGGTCATATGGAAGGTCAATTTCTAGTTATTTTAGGAAGTGCCACACTGTTTTCTATAGAGGTTGAACTAGTTTGCAATCCCATGAACATTGTAGAAGCATTCCCTTTTCTCTGCATCCTCTCCAGCACCTGTTGTTTTTTGTTTTATTAATGATGAGCATTCTTGCTGGATTTAGGTGGTATCTCTGTTTTGATTAAGATATATTTCTTAATATTTTTGTTCACTATTGCCCTCACAGCCTCCACTCAGACTTTTTTCCCCCTAATTTCCAATTTGCCTTCTCCGTGAACTTTTAATACCACAGATATATTGTATATCTATTTATGATGGTTGGTTTTATGTGTCAGCTTGGCTGGGTCATGAAGTACGCAGATATTTGGTCAAACATTATTCTGAGAGTCTGGATGAGATTAGCATTTCAGTCAGTGAACTTTGAATAAAGCAGATTGCTCTTTATAATGTTGGTGGGCCACATCTAACTAGTTAAAGGCATGAGTAAAATGAAAGAGCACCTTCCACTGAGCAAGAACTAACTCTCTAGTCAACTGCCTCCAGATTTCATCTGCAACATAAGCTCTTTCTGGTTCTACAACATACTACATTCAGACTCAAACTAGAACATTGGCTCTCCTGGGTCTCCAGTCTGCCAGCCCACCCTGAAGACTTTGGATTTGCTAGCTTCCATAATCATGTGAGCCAATTCCTTATAATAACTATTTCTCTGTATAAATATAGGCACATATCTAAATAGTTCTGTTTTTCTGGAAAGCCCTGACTAATATACTGTTTATTTATTGTATATATACATATGTGTGTATATGTATATATACACAGTACACATATACATTTAAATATTATTTGTATATTATTATATAAATATGCGGCTGTATATTTTTATCTGTACCTTATGCATAAAAAGAGTAAGAATATTTTATCCTGCCAAGAACAAATTATTGTCCTTTTGGGGATTTTGTTGCCCCTGTTGAAAACACATGCTCTGGAGCCAGATTACATGAGTTCAAACACCAAACTCACCACCTACTAGCTGTGTGACCTTGGGTAGCTGCTTAACCTGTCTGGGCCTCATCATCCTTACTGTGGGCTAAAAGTAAAACTGACCTCAAAGGGCTGCCATCAAGATTGAGTGAGTTAATATCTGTAAGACAATGGTTAGCACATAGTAGGTGCTATGTAATTGTGAGCTATTTATCATCTTTACTTTGCAGCTAGGCGGTAAACTATAATATCTTGGGTGATGGCTATGGAATTAACTGAGTGGGTTCAAATCCTGGTTCAGCCACTACTAACCCTTGGAACAATCTGGTGCTATGAGCAGACATAAGTTTAAAATGTGAGTTAGCTAAAAATAAAAGATCCCCAGGTGATTCCAATGCACAGAAAAATTTGGGAACAAGTACAATAGGTTGAGGGAGACCAAGACCAGAAGCTGAAAACTAGTTAGGGAGGCCATTATAGGAATCAGGGCAAGAGATGGTGGTGCTTAGACCACAGCGGTAATGACAGAGGTTGTTAGAAGTGGACTTTTCTCCTCTTTCCCTTATCCCAACCCATTGCCGCTCTTCTTGCTGTTCCTGGATTCACCAAGCTCATTCAGGCTTCAAAGTCTTTGCATTTGCTCTGTCATCTGACTGGAACACTTTCCCCAGGTCTTCTGAAGGCTGCCACCCCTACCACATGATCTCCTCTGTTCAAAAGTCACCTCCTTGACCACTCTTTCTTGCAAGAGCACCTCTACCCACAGCCTCACTTAATATGTCACTCGTGGACCCTTACCCTGATCCAGTTTGCATTATAATACTTATCACTACCTGATAGTATATATTACTGTGTTTGTTGTGTCTCCTTTCTAGACTATGAGCTCCACAAGGGAAGGCTCTTTGTCCAACTTGTTTACTCCCGTATTCTCGGTGCCAGATTAGGAGATGTGTACCCATCTTCTAGGAAGCTTGCAGCACATTTCACTCTGATCCCTGATGTGGTGAGACTTTATCATCATTACTGCAGTGTTTTTATTTTATTTTTTATGCATAGACTCGAATGCCATGTAAACCACAGGGATGAGATTACAAATGAGTGTTCCGCACTTGGGGTTAATTGATATTCCTGGTCTGGTCTGCCTCCATCCTCCCATCCTTCATCCCAGCATTCAGAACCCCTTTGGCCTTGGGGGCTGTTTGTTTATCTAAAGAATATTGATATAGATTAGAGTCCCTTAGGAGCCATATTCATAACTAAATGTTGACACCCAACCTGATTAAATTCTGAGCAATTGAGAATTTCTAGGCTAGGGTCTCTCCTTCTAACCACTGCTTATGTGCTGGCTTCTTTCCCACAAAGGGCAGCAACAGCCTCTGGCTAGGATTTGCTTTATGGGATCTCATTTTTATACCATCCCCAGCCTCTGCTTGAAGAGGGCAGGATACGTTTCACCTCTGGTGACTATCATGAAACCATGTATGATTTCTCATATTTAGAGGATCAGGGAGATGATACAGCCATTTCTCAATTGCCATTTCATGAGCTAGAAGGAAAATGGACATTTTTTGGAGCATCTTCTTTGTGCCAGGCACTGTGCTAGATGACTTTACACATGTTACTGCTCTAATTTTCAAAATAAACTGGGGGTTAAATGACCATTTTACAGGTAAAGGCAATGATATTTAGCAAGATAAAATAATTTGTTGCAGGTTTCACAGCTAAAACATAGTATCTCACCTTGAGCATTGTATAATTAGGATTTTAATAAATATTTCTTGAATGCTTGACAAAGAATTGGAGCTAGAGTGAGAAGCTGTGCCCAGTCAGTTTCTTTCTTCTTTTTTTTAGATTGGAAAATATAGTTTATTTATAAAGTAAATTAGAGAGAGAGAAGAGAGAGGAAATTCACCTCCCTAAGGCTGGGGAGAGGAGCCAAAGCTTAGGAAACATGGCAGCTGCCATAGCTCAAAGAACCACATGGCCACACCAGAGTTTAGTAAAGCAATGACCCAGCCAGTTTCTAATCTCAGACGCTGTCCATGTAAGGAAATGACTGGAGAAGCACCAGGGTCATGGAGCAATGGCATTAAGGAGGTCGGCCATCTTTTATTTTGTACATACAAATAAATCATAATGTTCTCACTTAACAGTAGTAATACTTCTAGCATCAGTTAATTGAGAAAATGCAGAGAACTATAAGTTAGATTAAGTTACTTTTTAAAACAAATT
Organism: Tarsius wallacei; assembly: GCA_963574415.1. NCBI lineage: Eukaryota > Metazoa > Chordata > Mammalia > Primates > Tarsiidae > Tarsius > Tarsius wallacei. The sequence goes on from CAUYQG010195050.1 coordinate 7,642, forward strand.
TATATTTCATTTATTATGGCATGTAGAGACATTTAAAAAATGGTGGCATACATGTAACAACAATCAAATTGTAAAATGTTTCACAAATGCCAACTCTTAGGGAAATACTATTTTTTACTACTACTTTTGCCCACTATTCCAGAGTACCTCTGTGAAGCACCTATACTATTTATTCAGTCCATAGTTAATACTTGCATTTCATGCTAAACTCTCATCATTAACTTCAAAGTTGCTCAAAGATCCATGGTTTTGAGGGTGGGGAAGGATTGATCTAGAGCCTGGGTGAACACATCTCCATCTCTTTTACACCATCTTTCTCTACCACTCTCTGGGTCCAGTATTAGATACACAGAAAGTACACAAATGTGTGTGAGATGAATGACTGAGCAATTGCATGATGAAACAGAATCATGAGTGGCAGATACATGAAATCAGTCAAGATTGCTATTCTGGCTCTGAAATTCTTGGCCTACCCTTAGCAAACATTTGTAATTGAAGCTACAAACTATCCTGAGAACTGCTGACCCTTGGCTAGGCAGAATTGATGACCTGAGAGGTCCATCAATGAAGCCCAAGGCCCTGTACAGTGGACTGAATGTTGTGTCCCCTCAAAATTTATATGTAGATATATTAACCCCCAATGTGATAGTATTAGAAAGTAGGCCTTTGAGAGGCGATGAGGTCATAAGCATGGAGCCCTTATGAATGGTATTAGTGCCCTTATAAAAGAGAACTCAGAGAGGTAGCTTGTTCTCTTTCTGCCTTGTGAGGACACAAGAGACACCTTTCTGCAATCTAGAAGAACCTGACCAGAACCCAACCACAATCTTGAACTTTCAGCCTCGAGAACTGTGAGAAATAAACTTCTGTTTTTTATTAGCCTCCCCAGCCCCCATTTATGGCCTTGTGTTATAGCAACTCCAGTGGACTAAGACACCTGGCTCCACACTTCATTCTCAGTCTTTTCTCTTGCCGACACCTTTCCTCATGACCTGGCAGGGCACATGTTGTGCTTGAGCTATGTTTGAAGGCACAGGTAATTCCAGTGGCCTCTCAAGATGTTGCAAGGCACAGAGTCTTACTTTTCTCATTTATGAGGCAGAGTGCTATGTCCTAACACATAATGAAAAATAGGTGAAGTTGGAAGGATAGTAGGATCGGTGCCTAGAGTGGTTCAGGGATGGGGATCATCGTCTGGACCTATCACAAGCCCGCTGCAGCCAGCCAATTGTGGCTACTCTTGATACCTCTGCAAAGATATTATCTTTTTTTAATTGTGGTGAAAAACACATAGCATGAAATCTATCTTCCTAATACATTTTAAGTGTAGAGTACAGTATTGATAACTATCTACATATTGTTGTACAGCAGGTTTCTAGAACATTCTTATATTGCATATCCAAAAGTGTATACCTGTTGAACAAGAATTTCCCTTTCCCCCTCTCACCAGCCCCTGGAAACTACCATTCTGCTATTTGCTTCTATGAATTTGATTATATACCTGTGTGTAAATTTATAAAGTATTTGCCCTTCTGTGATTGGCTTAGCAATACGTCATCAAGTTTCATCTGTGTTGTAGCATAACAAGATTACCTTTTTGTAAAAGACTGAATAATATTCCATTGTATGCATATAATATGTATCCTTTCTCCGTTTATCTCTGGATGAACATTTACATTATTTCCACCTCTTGGCTATTGTGAATAATGCTGCATTGAACATGGACGTGCAAATATCTCTTCAACGTACTGATTTCATATTCTTTGGTTAAATAACCATAAGTAGGATTTCTGAACCATGTGGTAATTCTATGTTTAATTTTTTGAGAAACCTCTATACTGTTCTCCAAAGAGGCTGCACCAATTTGTATCTCTACCAACAGTACACAAGAGTTTCTCTGTCTCCATATTATTTCCAACACTTATTTCCTGTTTTGCTTTGCTTTGCTTTTTATAATGGCCATTCTAATGGGTATGAGTTGGAACACCTTTTTAAATTTTTTTGCATGCCGTATTTTGCACATGTTGCATTTTTACATATTGCAGGAGTGGAGTAAAATCCTCAAAGGCAAGAGAAACAAAGCACCAGTGTGGACTCCACGTGATTTGGAGGCTTCATTTGTCTTTGGAAGGGCTTGTGTTTGCCTTTCTGCCTTCTCCGTTGAGGCATATTTATTTGATAAGGGGAAATATATTTACTTATTTTGGATTAGAATCTGTTTCACTCCAGAGATTCATGTACTTCTAGGAACTATACCCTGCAATGTGAGAAAGCTGCGATGCACACTGGGAACAGCTACTGGTTCAACCTGTCTCAGAGATCATTGCCTGATCACTGGTGTCTAGCAGTCTTTTCAACATAAGGAGCCTGCTCCTACTGGTAACAAACGGGGACCAAATAACCATAAAATTATATCACAGGGACCTCAAGACTTAAAGTACCCCACAAGTTGGCACTTCCATCTCTTTCACATGGCAGATCAGCCAGTACTCTATTAGCAAAAATGTTTGTCCCTTGTGAATGAGCTCTTACTACATGTTATAAAGGACTGAGAGGCTGATTCAGCTAGTGCTTTCAAGAGCATGGTCACAGGTCATAACTGAAATGCCTTGGCAGTGGTGGGTACCTATTCCTATTCCCCACCTTCCTAGCCTATTTGTCACAATGCTTCAGCTCTAAGTAGTCAGAGTGGGTAAAATCCATTTCTCTCCAAATTTCAGCAGTTCCTGCACAACCCATTTTTTGTACATGCCAAAATTTAAGAGGACATGGGAATGCCCGTATGGTTAGGAGCTGTTGTGCCACAAGCCACATAGGAAGTGGAGACCTCATGCTCGTTCTCACTCTTGGAAGAAGCTTCCCAGAGGAGGCAATGAAGAAGGAAACTCTTCCAGGGTCAATTCCAGGTGCAAAATGCACTTTGCTGTAGTTGGGTCACTTTCAACTTGGAGTGACTATGAAAGACTCAGATGATATGGCTTATGTTCTACACGGCAAGCAAGAGCTCTGATTTTTAGCTAACGAGTTAGAAAAGGACGGGGTGAAAGGAGCAGCTTGTGGTGCTCTGAATGTACCATCCTCCAAAATATGTGATTATCAGCATTTGAAATCTGCTTTCTCAGCTCTCCATGGCTGTTGAACTAGATGGTGAACATTGAAGTTTCCCAAAAGGGTAAAGTACTTTCGTTTGGCTTGAAACATACATGGGCAAGACAAGTGAGGTTTCATCTGGGTAGCCCATCCTCTGCTGCTTTTGATATCTCACCAGCATATTTTACTTATCACCTTTTCCTCATGTTAGAATTTGTGAGTGCTTTAGGCAAAATCTCATCCAGATGTTGCTGAATCCTTTAGAATTATAAAAAGGTCATAAGGTTTTTTTGATGTCCTGACAACCTACAAAGACTTTGCCAGCTCCTTTCTTTTGATTCAGAGGCAAAGGACACCACAAGGCTCCAGCAGGTCATGGCCTCATTTCAGAACTTAGAAGGCAAGAGCCTTTAAGGATTTTGACTCTGGCAGGCAGCCTGTATTGCCTACTTGCAGTGCTGTCCTGGGTTTCAAGGTATGGGTTCAATTGGCGAGTGAAAGAACAAGTTCCATATGAGTTTTCCAGATGCTGACAGGAGGTTCCAAAAGCTGGTGTCTTGGTTTTTCATGTCAGCCAGATCTGGAAGTTACAAGCCAGTATGAGGACCTGCTGAAAGGATTGTCCTGAAAAACACACACTTGTTTGCCATCTCCATCTTTATGTGTTTCCCATGTGAAATAGGAGGAGAGAGTCACAGAATTGTTTACATCTGGGAAGCAGTAGAGCAATGGGACTCAAGATCTTTCCTTAGAGGTCTAGTGATCAGCACAAAAGTCTGACTCCAGAGTCCTGAGGGTGGGGTCAAAACTGTTTACATAATTTGCAAGGAAAGTACAAAATGAAAACTCCTCTTTGACAAAGCCTCCACCACACTACTGGGGAGAGGAGTACCTGTTCAGTAAATGGACCTGGGAAAACTGACTGACCACCTGCAGAAGATTGAAACAGGACCCTTACCTATCACCATACACAAAAATTAACTCTAAATGGATCACAGACCTAAATGTAAAACCTCAAACTGTAAGAACCTTAGAAAATGCAGGAGACACTCTTATGGAAGTTGGAACTGGCAACCAATTCCTGATAAAAACCCGAAGAGCCCAG
>CAUYQG010195055.1:0-19566 GCA_963574415.1 Tarsius wallacei
ACCATAAATCAAAAAATTAGCCAGTATGGTAGCAGACGCCTGTAGTTCTAGTTACTTGGAAGGCTGAGGCGGAAGGATTGCCTGAGCCCAGCAGGTCGAGGCTGTGGTGGCCGGGAGCAGCCACTGCACTCCAGTCTGGGCAACAGAGTGAGAGAGACTCCAACTCAAAAAAAAAAAAAAAAATTTTAAAATCTAAGTATTGATGCTATTTTCCAGAAACAGTATAGACATTTTCTAATTTCTGCTTGAATATCTTATTTTGAAGTAGATTTCTAAAATGCTGAAGCTGTAAGTGAGTCAAATTTGTGTAATGTGACTCATAAATCAGCAATTCCTAAGGAAAATTTAAATGTGGCAACCAGACAATAATTTTATGCAACATGGTAAGCATGTACTTGAAAACGTCAGCACATAGTTAGCAGTCTTTGAGAAACCTGATGTCGTTTGTAAAACCAGAAAAAAATTCCCAGATTTTTCTATGCTCTTAACCTCATACGAGACAATTTACCATAACTAAGCAACAGAGACCAAGGCATCTCATCAGCCACGTAATCCAGTAAATGTATGACATTTAATGACATGCAGTGGTTATTACACATAGTGAATAAAACCTCCAACACAACCACCTCCAGCTCCGTTCTCAGCATACATACTACCTAATTTGGAGAAAAGAAATGTAAAACTTGGTTTTGGCTGAGATTAAAAAACTTGAAATCAGAAGCAATCTGTGTAGTGTATATGAGACAGATTACCACAATTTCCTAGCAGCTTTGTGCATAACTGATAGGAAAGAATATGTGTCAATATTTTTCTTTTGGGTCAGAAAAATAGTTATTAGTTTGAACTGTATGAAATTGCTGATATTCAGCCAGTTTTGACCTAAAAAGTGTCAATTTAATAATGTTAAATCTAAAACAAATACTAAATCAATTGGTCTGTCATGTTGGCTTGTTACAAACAACCAAAAAGAATATTGTTATATAGAGAAAAAAGCTTTCTGTATTCTTATATATTTTCAGTTAATTGATTAGCTGGTGATATTTAGAGGGAAAGGCTTAAAATATAAAACAAAGTAAACTAAGTAATTTGTAAAATTTGCCTCCAAATTATGGGTTAATTCCAAGAGATTGGAATTTTAGAAGTAAGCATTCTTTTTTAAATTAGAAAAATAATGTAATTAAAAGGATATTCCAGGTTTTAACTATTATATATGTTAATTTACTATATAAATAGTGATATTTTGAGAAATATGTGCAAAAGCAAATTGGAAAACTCTGGTGAGGATACATATATATATAGAAGGCAGTATTTCCTTTATATGATAATAATTTAATGTTAATAAAGATACTTTGGTAACATTTAAAATTATGTATTCTAGAGACTGGGCATGGTGTCTCACTCCTGTAATACCAGCACTTTGGAAGGCCAAGGTAGGAGAATCACTTGAGGCCAGTTGTTTGAGATCAGCCCAGGCAACATAGTGAGACACCCCAACTCTACAAAAAATTAAAACAAAACAAAATAACAACAAAACAATCCCAGGCATGGTGGTGCATGCCTGTAGTCCTAGCTACTTGGAAGGCTGAGGCAGAAGGGTCCAATGAGCACAGGAGTTTGAGGTTACATTGAGATATGATCATTCTGCTATATTCCAGCCTGGGCAACAGAGCGAGACCCTGTCTTTAGGATAGATAGATAGGTAGATAGATAAAATTATGTAGTCCTGGAACCAAATATCATACAATTTAATGAATAACTTCTATGCAAAAGTAAGCATGGTATGTGACAGAAAAGTAAGTAAATATTACTCTTCCTGATAATTATGTCAGAGCCTCAGTAAGCATCACTATTGTGTGGCCAATACTGGATTTACTTTAGCCAAAGAAATTAAAATAATAGAAGAGCTTTCCAGTCAACGGCCACTTTTTTAGAACTATTTAATTCACTCAGTAAAGCAGAAATGGAATACCATAAGTAGAGAAATGATGTACATTAGGCAAAGGTAAAAATAATTATACACAAGCTAAAAAAAATTATGTCTATTCAACTACTGCCCATAGGTCTTGCTTGGAAGAATATTGATGCATTTCATTTTGTTTTTTATTATTGCATAGGTTGATCAAAAACAAAAATGTGATCAAAAACAAAAATATTTAAAGATTAAAATACCATAATACGGTATTATTTTTCCACCTTTGTCATGAAATAATGAACTCTCTCCAGTGCAGTTTTCCACGGGGATGAATGAAGAAAAGTAACACTCAACCAGTACCTTCTCAAGAAAGTTCTTTGTTTTTGTGGTAGAAAAAGCCAAGTTAGCTATAATTCTCCAATGCCTCCTGTAATTGACTGAGTACTTTGCTAGGGGGAGAATTCTGTGTTTTAGAGCAGGAGCATGGGCTAAGCTAAATTGTTCATGTAACCAAGGGTGGGACAATTTAGGCTGTGAGGGGGATGCCAGAGAAAGTGGATGAGCATTTGCACGGCTGAACCCAAGGGTTGGAGAAAACAGATTGTGTGGATAAGATCTGGAGGAAAGATTGCAGAAACCTGTAAGTGAAATGCTGTGTGTTGTGTGATAGGACCCCCTGATACTTTGTAAATTAGCAATAAAATACCCAAAATGTAATATGCTTACTACAAATGGATTTCCTGTGGATGCTTGTGATAGAGTCTGATTTTGTGTCAATGCGGTACTAGAATTAGCCTGAGTGGACAAGATGATAATGTATATCTGCGTTTTACTTTATTTTATTAGAATCCCACAATAATCCTAGGAAGTACACACTATTGTTTTCAAAAATTATTGAAAAGTAAAAACTTTACATGTATTTATGGTATTCAAAATGATGTTTTGAAATATGTATTCATTGTAGAACAGCTAATAAAGCTATTTAACATGTGCACTACCTCACATTCTTATTGTATTTTTGAGGTGAGAACACTTAAAATTACTGTCTTAGTAATTTTCAAGTATACGACACATTGTTATTAACTACAGTCACCATGTTATGCAATAGAGCTCCTGAATTTATTACTCCTCTATAAGTGAAATTTTGTATCCTTTGACTATCTTTCGTAATCCACTCCCCTTCCTAAGCTTCTGATATCAGCCAGCATTCTACTCTCTGCTTCTATGACTTCAACTTTTTGAGGTTCCACATATAAGTGAGATCATGCAGTATTTGTGCTTGTCTTATTTCACTTGAAATAATGTCCTCCAGGTTTATCTGTGTTGTTGCAAATGACAGAATTTCTTTCTTTGTTTCTTTTCTTTTCTTTTTTTGAGTTGGAGTCACCTGCCTCAGCCTTCCAAGTAGCAGAACAACAGGCGCGCGCTATCAAATCCAGCTAATTTTTTATTTATTGTAGAGGGAAGATCTTGTCAAGTTGTCTGGGCTGATCTTGAACCCATAGGCTTAGGCAATCCACTAGCCTCAACCTCCCAAATTGCTGGGACTACAGGCTGAATCACCAAGCCCGGTCTCTTTCTTTCTTTAAGACTGAATAGTTGTGCATATGCATTGTATACACGCACACATCTTCTTTATCCATTTATCTCTCTTTTTTTTTTTTTGAATTGGAGTCTCACTCTGTCGCCCAGACTGGAGTGCAGTGGCCGCTCCTGGCCACCGCAGCCTCGACCTGCTGGGCTTCAGTGATCCTTCCGCCTCAGCCTTCCAAGTAGCTGGAACTACACGCCCGGCTAATTTTTGATTTATTGTAGAGATGAGGTCTCGCCAAGTTGCCCAGGCGGGTCTCGAACCCGCGGGCTCAGGCAATCCACTCACCTCAGCCTTCCAAAGCACTGGATTACAGTCTAAGCCACCGAGCCCGACTCCATTTATCTCTTGATGGAAACTTAAGTTGGTTCCATTTCTTGGCTGTTGTGAATAGTGCTGTAATTAACCGGGGAGTCCAGAAATCTCTTCAACATACTGATTTTATTTCATTTGGATATATACCCCATAGTGAGATTGCTAGATCAGACAGTATTTCTAGTTTTAATTTTTTAAGGACACTCCATATTTTTTTTTCAGAATAGTTATGTTAATATATATTCCTACCAACAGTATATGAGGGTGCTTTTCTCCACATCCCCACCAAAATTTATCTTTTGTGCTTTTGATAAATAGGCGTTCTAACAACTGTGAAGGGATAGCTCGTTATTCCTAACTGCATTTGGGAAAACTAATGCCCAGATAAATTAAGCATTCTAAGGGAAGCACCCAAGTGGTAAAATTTGAGTCAGAGTTCACACATTCAAAACTTTTTATACTTTCTGTCATCATAATGCCTTTCATCATATCAATTTGATTTTATCTGAGACTTCATGTACAAAAGCATAACGTATTGTTAGAGATCAGAAAATAACCAGTGTTTTGATCCTCCTCATTTGAAATTGATCTTTCCTTAGGATACTATAAAGAAGAGCTATGCTATTTGTACCTTCTTCTGGTTTGTGGATGCTAGAGGAGAAACACCCAGTCATTTGCAATGACATTCTTGGCCAAGAGAAAGTTATCATCATTTTGCAAAATTGGTGGTCGTGATATACAAGGAGTAAAGGTTTTCTGAGTTTCCAAAATATCTGCGCTACTTGTCCATGCTTACAAACTGGTAGAGAATAACACTCAGCTCTACCCAGATTCTCCATGAATTTTGTTGTCTGGTTTTGAACTCCAGAGCTAAAATCTAGAAAACTTGGAGTGTGATCACAGGAAAGCTATTACAAGATTAATTATAGAAATGGAGATTTTAAGGAAAGTTAAGAACTGTTCAGTCTGGAGAAGAAACTGTGAGGTGTGATTTATTAGCTCTATTCAAGGATGGAATGAACTTTTTCCACACAAGGGAAAATAATCATGTTTTCTAACCACATTATAGAAAGAATTATGGAAAGAGCTTAAGGTTTAGGTTGGCCAAGAAGAATTTCCCAACAGTGAAAATGGTTAAGTATTGGGGTTGGTAATGAACGAAATCTATGGAATCTTTCATTGCATTCCATCAAGATAAGACTAGACCTTAGTTTCAGAGTGTTACAAAGTCTTAGAGACACTAGTGATTATCTTATTTAATATCCTTAACAAATGCTTTGAGAGGTCAGGCAACTGCTGAATAGCAAACCTGGATCTAGCATTCAAATTTGATTGATATAAAATTGTCTTCTTGACCGAAAGCTATCCAATTTCTCCATCTTCTCTAATGTGTATCTTTATAAAAAAGAGACATTGTTATAAAGAAGAATGAAATTAATACAAAATAGCCACTAATAGTAATTAAAAAATATTATTTGTTAAAAAGAGGTAACTTATCATTTGGTCAACTTGTAAAGTACTTCTTGTGTATTTGTCATAGTTTATTCCCAGAAAAAGCGTATTGTTTTCCATATGTTCACTTACAGTTAAGAAACTCCCTTTATTTTAAACAATTCGTTAGCAGCAAATTGTCAAAGAGAGATTTTCTCTGAATCTCAGACAAGCCAATTTGAATTGCTTCTTACTCCTCGGACGTAGGGTGTTTGTCTGAAAAATTGTTTCTGAGGGAAGAGTATGCTGAATAGAATTTGCTCAGATGACTAACATAAAAATAGCATGAGGTCTGGAAACAATTTAAACTTCTGCCACATATTTAGTAAGCCAGAGAAATGAGGCTGGAACTACTGACAATTTTAGGCAACAAAATGAGTTTTGTCCAAAGAGAAGAGAATGTTTTATCTTAGAAATGAAATGATACCATTTATTTCTTGTAGAAACAAATCCAATTTTCTTAAAATTCTCAGTTTGGTGATTGTAATTCTGACTAAACAAAGAAGTCATGGTAATGAAGAGCTTCCTTTTAAAATTTATTTTTAAAATGCCATGACCCAAAGGGTGTGGGAAAAACAAAACCGGAACTCCATCTGAATAATATTTACTGAATGTGAAAAAAAAATAGTGGACAATATAATTTTTAATGTCAGTTTGGGGTAGGAAAACATACAGGCCAATATGTGAAGATACATCTTTGTACTAATTAGTCAATAAAGACAATATAGACAAAATCATAATGTATACAAATATTTAATAAAAGGACAAATGGATTGATTAAAAAGCACTGAAACCAGCAAAACTACAAAACCAATAAAAATATATACCAGTGAAACTCTTGTGGTGATGGGTTTGGTTGCCTATTTGATTTGGTAGAATCATTTTCATATTTGGCCAAATGACTTTTATTAACCTCTAAGTTTTGACTCTAAAAGCATTTCTATAGATACAAATATAATGTAAGACACACATTGCTTGTATCTACTCTGGCCTTGGTCCATTAAGGAGTCAGCCTGAGCTTGTAAATCATGTCTCTGCGACACAGGCAGACATAGGCATCAACCCCCACTCTGCTCTGCATTTGGTAGCCTGGGTCCCCAATGCCCTGGCATTCCTATCTTATTGCTCTCTTAAGATGATGAGTAAATGACATGAAAATTAATTCATTCCATTTTATTCCTGTCTGCATTGCTTCTATTTTCTTCCCTAGTCCTTATGCCACCTTTACATGTACTTAATGTACATCTTTTTATTTGTACATTTTTTTTTTGCAAAATGAATGCGTTTTTGAATGTATTTTTAGAACACCCAGGTTGCCTCCAGCTTGTCATATTGCACATCACACTATGATACATATTTTAGAGATGTCTTGATGTAACTGTCCAAGAATTTTTGGAGATACATGCCTAAGAGTAGAATGGCTGGTCATAGATTATCTGTATACTTCATTGGACTACCTAGTGGCTTCTGAAGCACTATTTTAAAGTATGTTTTTGTAATATCTCTTGAGGCATAACTCACATACCATAAATTTATCCTTTAAAATGTGTCATTTGGAGTTTTGGTATATTCAGAGAATTCAAGCATCAGAACTAAGCAATTTTAGAACATTTTATCACCCCCCCTGAGCAGTCACTTTCTACTTTCCCCTCACTCCTGCTGCTGACAACCACTAACCTACTTTCTGTCTCTTTGTATTTGCCTATTCTGGACATTTCATGGATGTAGTATTATACAATATATGACAGAAGGTTTCAAGATTCATTCATGTAGCTGCATATATATCCACACTTCATTTCTTTTTTGTGGCTAAATAGTATACCATTGTATGGCTGTATCACATGAATATCCATTTATCTGTTGATAACATTTGGTTGTTTTCACCTTTTGGCTATTGATAATAATTGTGTTTGAATATTGGTATACAAGTTTTTGTGTGGACATATGTTTTCAACTCACATAGGAGTAGAATATTTGGGTCATATGGTTACTCCATTTAGCTATTTTAGGAACTGCCAGATTGTTTTTCAAAGTGGCTGCTCCATTTTACATTCCCACTAGAAGTGTATGAGGGTTCAAGTTTCTTTACTTCCTCACCAATACTTGTGATGTTTGTCTTTTGAGTGGAATCACACCAGTGCGTGTGAAGTGGTATCACACTGTGGTTCTTATTACCCATTGGCTAATGATAATCAGCATTTTGTCATATGATTATTGGCCATTTGTGCATCTTCATTGGAGAAATTACTTTACAGAAATTCAGATTACTGTAGGTTGAATTATGTTCCCTAAAAAGATTTATTGAAGTCCTAACCCCTGGTACCTTTGAATGTGACCTCATTTGCTAATAGGGTATTTGAAGATGTAATTAAGATGAGGTCATACTGAATTAGAATAAACCCTAGTCTCTAATGATGGTGTTTTCATAAGGAGAAGAAAATTTCAATACAGAACTCCCTTGGAGACATGTCATTTGACGATGGGGATTGGAATGGTGTGCACAAGCCAAGGGACACAAAGTATTGCTGGCAACCACCAGGAGATAGAAAGAGGCAAGGAAGGAGCTTCCCTTAGAGCCTTTAGAGAGTTCATGGCTTTACTGACATCTTGGTGTTGGACTTTTGGCCTTCAGAACTGTGAGAGAAAAAATATCTGCTGTTGTAAGGCACCAAGTCTGTGGTAATTTGGTAAATACATTTTTTGTTGTTGTTGACTGTTCTTTTCGTGTCATATAAGAAATCACTACCTAATCCAAGGTCACTAGGATTTTTACTTCTGTGTTTTCTTCTAACAGTTTTGAGTTTTGCTTTTACACTTAGGTGTAGGAGTCCTTTTGAATTATTTTCTACATATGGTCACAGTCTTCCAGGGACTTTTGTACATTTGGTCCTTTCCAACTTTTTGAAGAGTCTTCCTATTGGCCTGCTCCCTCACCATGCTCAAGCAACTGATACCAATCTATCATATTCCTTTGTGTCACTGTGATTGCTTAAGTAAAAGATCAATTTTCTAGTCAGTCTATTTCTGAGGTCTTTCACTCATTTATTTTTTATAATAATTTAGTTAAGCAGATCTTTTTTTTTTAAAACAATATTTTCTTTCAGTACTTGAAAAGAGTTATTTTGTAGCTGGGCATGGTGTCTTAAGCCTGTAATCCCAGCACTTTGGGAGGCCGAGGCAGGAGAATTGCCTGAGACCAGGGTTTTGAGGCCAGCCTGGTCAAATTGGTGAGATCTAGTCTCTACAATAAATAAAAAAATTAGCATGATGGTACATGCCTGTAATTCCAGCTCCTTGGAAAGCTGAGGCAGAAGATAACCTGAGCCCAGCAGGTTGAAGTTGCAGTGACCGTGAGTGTGCCACTGCACTCCAGCCTGGGTGACAAGAGTGAGACTCTTAAAAAAAAAAAAAGTTATTTTGTGAAAAATGTTATTTGTAGCCATCAGTCTTTTCTTTTTGATTGTTTTAAAATTTGTGTCTTTTCAGTTTTAGTCTATTTAGTCAGAATTTCACTTTTTAAAATGAGCCCAAGGATTCTTATCTTTTACCTATTTGTATTGGGTTGTGTATATTTTTATATTATGGAAGACTCCACTTAGCCATTCCTGATTATAACTTCTTTCCGTCTATAGTTAACCATTATTCTTTATAAATTGTAAATATCTTTGCTTTTCTTTATAGTTTAACCACCACGTATGCATCCTATTTTTTTTGATCTCACTATATATAATCCTAACCATATACATGATTTTGAGTCTGCTGTCTTTTTGTCAACATGTTTTTAAAATTTATCTATGCTGCTTCAAATGGTTGTAGTAGGTTCATTTTCATCACTGCCCAGTATACCGTAATATAAATATAACTCTAGTCATTGATCAAGTATTACTATTAATGGGCATTTGAGTTGTTTCTAAATTTGTGCTATTAAAATTTTGCTGCTCTGGAACATTCTTGTACATGTGTGCTAGTGTACACATTAGAGCATATGCAAATCCTTTGCCAGTACGTGCTTTTCAAATATATTCTCCTAGTGTGGCTTGCCTTTTAATCTTTTTGGTGTTTTGTATTATAATTATTTGTATAGTTTATATCTTTGTGTTTGGTTTAGAAGAGTACAGTGAAGTCAGAAATATGTTCCATAATTTTTCTAAAATTAAAAACATCGCTTTCTCATTAAAATCTCAATTCATATGAAATAGTTCTTTTTTTAAATCCACTTCTCTGCCATACTCCCTCTTTCATATATATAAGGTTTTTGTATATATGACTTTGTTATTGGGTTCCTTATTTTGATCCATTTCTTCATTTGTTTTTCCCTAAACCAATACCACTATGCCTTTTTAATTCTTTTGTATGAATTTTAAAATTAACTCTTTAATTATACAGAAAACACTCCTGTGAAATTTTGATTGGAATGACATTAAACATTTATGTCAGTTGAAAATAAACATGGTCATAATACTGAGTTTTACTTTCTATGACCTTACTAAAATGTCGTAGATTATTTGGGTTTTCTTTAATGAATTTTAATAAAATTTTATAATATGCTTTCTGGAGTTCTTTTACATATTTTGTTTTATGACTTGATGGTCTTACCAGTCATTCATGTAAGTGAAAAATCCATTTGTAATTATTTGAGCTTAGAAGCAACTTTACTATATATGCAAACACAAACTATTTTCTGAACAGTTTTAATGTATAATGAATTTCTCTGGACTGCAACTACTAAGTACATTCGATCTGACTATAATTATTTAGTCTTGATATTTGGTGTTGAATATAAAATGAGCCCAGATGAATATTGTTCTACTTGTATTAAATCCATATCGGTTGATCCTGAGTAGGTGCAGGGATCTTATTATTTCCTCTAGTGCAGTCATGGTTGAATATTTTCATATTGAAATACTATTTTATTTTAAATTACTATTTAATTTATTTGCACTTCAATTAGGACATTAAATTGATCTGTTAAAATTAGGCGTGTAAACTATATTTTCTAAAAATTTCATTTCATGATAGTGCAAGAATGTTAAAAACATTTTTTATAAAGAAGGTACTGAGACAGAAAGGGCTTAGACTCACTTCTCTAAACAGAGAACCAGTTGATGAACCATAATGCTACTTCTCTTTATAAATAGTTGTAAAATTTCAACTAATTCCACAAATACAATTGGCTCAGATTGGCAATTACCTTATGCTTTTACACAAAGGTTTTTTTTTTTTAAATCTTTGTCCTGATAAGATGATATAGTAAAGTGTGTGAGTATGTATGTTTGTGTTTGTATTGAAAGGATTAAGAACATTAAAAGTTTTCAGAGAAAAAAAAGCTGATGGTAGAGTTTGGACAGGTGGTTTCTTTTTTTTTCCTTTTGGTTTACATTTGGTGCTGCTAATATTTCCCTTTTCAATTTTTAATGGGAACATCTCTAAAAGAACACAATAATTTTAAATTATTTGTATATAATCTTATTTAAGAAACCAACATTTGGAAACTGGTGAGAATTCTCATTTTGAAATTATTATATGAATTTGTAGTCCATTAGAAATTAAGGTTAAATAATTTAACAAATTCTTAGAAAGTCATATTGGTAAAACAATAAAAGGAAATAGTAAATTTTTTTATTAAGGTTGCCAATAACTATGGTGTGTATGCTCTTGGTTTTCACACTTTGGCATTATGTTTAAAAATGTTTTATTTTCCTACCTCCTTTTTTTTTGAATTGCTTACTTCTTCCAATTCTACCTTTTAGATTGTCTGTTTAGTCTGTTGCTATAGCAGTCACTACCGTGCTTCCCAATATTTGGCTGCAAGGTCAGACTTCTGCTGTAGGTGATAGACATGGCAATTCTGCCCCAGCAACTGGCCAAAATAAGGGATGGTGTGACTGGTTGGGAGGGTTATTATATTCTACCCTAAATTTTGTTTGAATGTGAGCTACACGTATTACAGGTTGAAAGAACATGAAATTTAATTTGGGTCATGAAGCCAAATATATAAAGTAGTTACTGACTCTTAGAGTTGAGACCCAAACCTGGCTAACAGACATCTGATTCATATGCATTGTATAATGGAGGAGATAGACTTTTATGATTCACAATTTTCCTGACCAACTGCCAACTTTCTTCTGACTGACTGACCAAATGTCAAATATCCTTTGGAGGTTTTCCTAGTGTTTTAGTCAATCTGTAAATCTCATTACTTTTCTAACAGTCTTTCCAGAACTTCTTTTGTATTTACTTTTCCATTATTTTCTGCATAGTTTTCCAGAGTATACTTTACTTAAGATATTATTTTCAACATATGTATGTGGATATCAGAGTCATTTTGCTTAAAAGATGATTTCAATTAGGGACTTATAACTTGACAGCAGCATGTTGGTGTTTTCAGAATTGTTATCAATACAAACTAATTTGAATTAATATGAATACTAAAGATGCTGAATGGATTCTGTGTGATTAAACTGATTATAAATTATATCAATCATTTTTTTTCAAGAATTTTGTATGGAGAAGTTTGGGTGAAGTGCCAGATTAGAGGAATTCAATGGGTTTAAAAATAATTATAAAAATTTTTATAATAAAATAAATATAAAATAGATATGTCAATCTTTCAGGGAATTTGAATATCTCCATAGATGTCTGACCTGAGCTCTTGTTTCTGGAAACCTTATATTCAAATCACAGAAAACACAAAAATATCTGTTCTATTTTAAAATATTTTATGGAAGGAGAGTAACAGTCCATCAGTAACTAGGTCTCATGCTTTATGAAGTTCATTGGATGGAAGATTTTTCTTTCATATAACCTGATTTCCTACTACTGAAATGCAATTTCCCTTTTACAGATTCTAAATAGAGAACATCTGGTCACCATCTTTCTTTCTTTCTTTTACACTTTGCCAAATGCCATTAGCAGAGCCCTCTCCTCTGACCTTTACTATTCAAGTCTGACCCTTGGAAAAGTCCCACTTTATTTTTGTCTGTGGTGTATGCATGGTACACAGGCAGCAGATTCTTTGTTTGCCTCAGCCCTGTTGGCCACACCATTTTTTGACCTTTGCTAGATTGAACTCCCAAAGGTTCGGCCTACTGATTTTTATACCACAAGTCTAAGCCCTGCACCATTTTCTAGACCAAACAGGACACTTGGAAAGTGGTAATGAACAGCTTCTGCTCCCCATGGAGGCTACTCTAATTATCATCTATTGTTCTGGAAAGGAGTCACCCTCCACTGGGCTATCCAAATAGTCATTGTTGGTGACTAGACTTGGCATAGTCACTGCACTCCTAGGTTACCTTATAGAGACATTATCTCTGCTAAAGGTTTTGAATTGAAGACTGTGGTTGATTTTCTGGGAAGCCATTATTCTCCTGAAACTAAGCATAAAATAACATGTGCGCATTTTCTTTTCTGACAATTCCAACCTTATCCTGTAGCCCTCAGCCACATTTTCCTTAATAGCTGTTTCTTAAAGAGAAATGTAATACTACAAGGAACAACTAGTATTTTAAGGATGCATACCTAAATGATTTAGGAGCACAGTATCATGATGTCTATAGCCAATATAAAAAAAGAAACATTTTCCTTAATTCCATATGTTGCTGTGTCCAGCACTGGGCATTTCTGATAACCTGCCGTGCTCTCTTCTGCCCGTTTCCTGTGCAGATTCTTATGTAGTAACTGGGACCACAGCCCAGTTACCTAGGCCTTGTGGCCCTTGTGTATTCTGTCCAAAAGATGACTGCCAGTCTTTCTGGCTCTCTAAACATAGTTGGCTTCTTTCCCCTGATAGAGACCCTAATATCTTCACTTGGAAATGCCATTAACAATAAGGCAATCCTGACATTGCCTCCCAGGCCTCCTAAACTGTGTGGTCAGTTATTGTAATCAAGTATCTTCTACTATCTGTGTCTACTTAATGGGTAAATCTTATGTCAGGTTTCATCTTCTTCTGTCACCACGTTAGCCTGTGATACCGTTTGCCAAGTACAAAGATTCAAAATATAAAAATCTGGGTCTCTCTTTAGTCTCTTCCCAAGTCATGCTTGGTATTATAATCATGGGAGAAAAACATAGACAGGGAATCATTAAATATATGGGTAATCATATTCCCTAGACTTAAAAAAGAAATAAAGTCTGTAACTTGGTCTAAATTAGGGACAAGCCAATTGAAATTAAGCTGCCTTGGAAAGTTGGTGACATATGGTTGCCATAGTGAAGTAGAAAACCTTACTTTTTCTGTGTGAGTTAAAAATAATCTTGCAAAATTAGGACTCAATGACTATTACTATAAGACTATAAATAGAAAATTTTAGAGTGACATACCGCACTCAGCCACATTTTTTCATATTTTGAGAAGGAAATAAGTGCACATTTTTTGCTTGTATAAATATCTTGTATTTCCATTTCCCCCCCTGTGACTAGCAACTATTCAGCCACCAAAGGCATTTCTGGACTAGAGTGTACAAGGGTTCATTACAGATGACTTGGCTGAGGTGTGTAGAGGGTGAGTGGATGTCCCAAATCACTTCTTTTCTCCACAGATTTGATTTACTTTTGTGATCACCAATCTGCTCTGTTGGGAAGAAGGGTTACAGGATAAGGTTGGAATTGTCAGAATGTAGACAAGAATATTGAACCTGAAAGAAGTCTTGGAGATCATCTGATCAAGTTTTTCAGCTGAGGAGATGGGTCAAGTTTTGTCAGATTTGGCAGATAATTTGCCCTCGCTCATTCTCTTAGCTCCTGCACCCATGTTCTTCCCATCCTATCATGTTGCTTCCTGGACACTTGGCTATTTTCTGGTTATTTGTAGCTCCCTGTCCTTCTTCTTTCAGGTAAAAGAAAAATAAATTCCAAAGATAAATGAAAAAAGAATCCTTCTACTATTATGAGTCTCCCACATAGACTCAAACATATATCACAGTCCTTACAATCTTTCATTTTGAGGGTAGGATTTAGTTGAGAAACTACATATGGCACCCTTTCAGCAGTTCTGGGACCAGAATTACCATGGTAAGCACAAATAGAACACTTTCACTTTTTACTGAATTATTTATCATCTCCTGTTCCTAATAAAAAGATTAACTAAGGTGTCCATTTGGAAAAGAATGGTTATATACAATTATGGAGAAAAAGCAACAATGCAAGTTATTTTAGATAGAAAAGTAGACATCATAGGGTAATTATCAGCCCAAATATTTTTGTTTTTTATGGACCAGTGGAAGAAAATAGAGGCAGATGATCACCCTGCCAAAATTTGTGGCTTTATCAATGCAATTATCTGGAGTCCTACTTTTGCAGGGCAGAAATTAGCTTCACAACAAAAATAATATATATTAACCCAATCAAACTGGTTTTCACAACAAACTTAAATATAGTTTTTTCACAACAAAAGAGATTAGGTGTATTTTAATAAGAGATAGTATTGTGTGACTAAAAAAGCTTTCCATTGAATAAAATATATACTTCTCCATTTGAGGTTATGTTGTACTTGGAATGTGGCTTTTATGATATATTCTATGATAATTATTAATGCAAGGTAATTGCTTTGAGGGCAGTGGTAACCATTGTCTTATTTTTCTTTCTATACCCAGGATCTGGTCTACTTCTCTGTGTGTCACACATGTTAAAAGTGTTCAGTTGACATTGATGATGTGTTACTGCACCTTTGGTAATAAACACTACATCTAAGTAAGTGTAGATATTTTGGCATGTCAAACTCCAATTCAGAAAGGCAAAATCTGTTTGACAGGCATGTATTAGAATCAAATTAGACTATAGAGAAGATCAGATTGTGTTTTCCATATATTGAGATAGATAATATATCTAAAATAAAACATTAAAATCAATTGAGGGAATCCATGTACCTTGATGTTTACATAATTTTTTATCTTATCGAACCTCATGAATTATTTAAGCAGAGAATCATAATATAGTAATAAGAATTTCAGCTTTCACAGTATGCCAAGATTGTAAAATGCTCTATAAAAGGCATCTTCTAAAAAGATATCTGAAACTCTGGATAAACATTTAAATACTGGGTTGCCAAGCACCATGGGGGCAAATTGGCTCTTTTATATGTTGCTGTACATACATTAGTACTCATTTATCAATAACTACAAAAATGTGAATGCAGATAACTTTTCATTTTGGCGACTTATATTACAGAGAGGTGGATAGACGTATGAGACGAGGTCTGTACCAGTCATTAATTGTGGTATTATATATAATAGGAAAGCCGGCAAATAATGTAAATGTTTAACAGTTAGCAGACTGGTTAAATAAGCTATGATGCATCCACAAAGGGAATACTATGCAAGTAAAAAAAAATACGAGGACACATCTTTTCTGATTGTAAAAGTCTCCAAATTTTCCTAATTATAAATTCCTGAATTAGCAGCCTCACCCAATTGGTTATAGTCAGCTAACTAGCCACCTGGGGAAGCAGAGAACAAACCTTCTCCAAGGTCAGGTGCTGTCCCCGGAGATTAGGAAGACGAATGAGCAGGGCTCTACATGCCTGGTTTCTCCTTTGACATTCACCGATCTGGCTAGTCATTTCTCCAACTTGTGGTGAGAAGAGAAGCTATGAGAAATACTGCTAGTGGTCTTTATACTACCAGGCAGAAAGCAGGAGGAAATAAGTGTCTTCCAATATATACCCCCTCTTTCTGTTTTCAATCTTTCGTCCCTCTGATTTATTTGATGTGATGTCAAAGAACAGTGCTCTTAAAAGACAGGCACACTTATTCCATCTCTTTCCAAAAGGACCTTCAGGAACTTTTTGCTGCCTACAAAAGTGAAATTAAAACACCCTTTCTAGATAGGAAGGCAAGACTGAATCTCAATTTCTGTTGAATCCTCAGTGCCAAGTGCTCTGTCTGGAATATAAAAGGCACAACATAGAGATATCTGAATGTATAGCAAATAATTAACATATACATACAGAAGGTCATAATAATTCTCTAATTACATTTAAAGCTTCATTTCCTGTGCTAACTCTATGCCATCAACTCTGGCCATTCTACACTACTTGTAAGACTCTGCATCCTCCTTTTACTTTTAAGGCATGATTGACCAGAGAGAGGAATATTCTTCCATCTCTTTTTGATCACAATCTTACTCATCTTTCAAGATACTTGAGTACCACTTCCGTTGTGAAACATTCCCTTATTTTCTTCAACATTCCCTTATTTTCTTCAACAAGATTAATAGTTCTTCTAACTTTACTCTTACAACATGTTTGTAATTCACCTTAGTTCTTACATAATTCTGTCTTGTGTTATAGTTTGATATTTTTATTTCTATTTTACCCATTAGTTTATAAGCTTCTTGAGGGGTATTATTTTTATTGTATATAGTTTCTAGTATTAAAAATATACAGTAAAAATTAACAAATATTTATCAAATTGAATCATGTCAAATCTCAAAAAGTATTTATTTAGATGGCAGTCCTTTGATGTACAAACGATTATTTTATCATGGGCAATATAAATGTAGTTTGTTGTATGAGAAAATGGACATTTTCGAACAGTAGTCCGAATTATGGTGAGTTTCAGTAAAAGAATTGTAACATCAAAGAGATTTAGAGTGTTGGGGTAGGGGAAGAGAAGTTTGGATGGAGAAAAGCAAAAGTACAGATGGTGTTAAAATTATTCTATAAATTATATTGTATATTGGAAAGAATTCTGAATGACTGCAGAAATTTTACTGCTTTAATGATTAGTTGGGAAGTGTAAATTTTTGATTTGCATGGAGTTTGTAGTTGATTTAGACTTTTAATCTATTTGGATTTCAACTGTTTATTTTAAAATTAACTTAATTATACATTATATTAATCAATAGTTGGAATCCATGTTTAGATTTTGAGTCACATCAACCAAAAGTTTTTGGATTAGAGACACATGTTTCTGATACGTGGGAAAGAACGTGGGTTAGCCTTTTTTTTCTGCGGGATATAGGATGGAGCATGAAGATAATTTTTTTGTGTGTTTGATGAGTAACTTTAACAATTGTTTGTGGGTAGCAGAAAAGAATGATAAGATACAGAATGATTATGACGTCTTTGGAATGAAAGAGGTGTACACTGATGTTTTCAAATGATAGGAGTTTTGTTCCTAGTTTGAGCAAGAAAGTGTGGGGTGGCTTGCTTCCCAAATCTGCCCCAGATTCACAGTTTTCCTAGCTTCCCTCAACCACATTTGCTTTGGATGCAGCCGAGTCCCTGTCTTTTGGCTCCTGGCGACAGGCAGAGGCAGCCTGACTCTGGTGGAATGTCAGGTGAGTGTCCTGTATCACTCGGCACTGGGTGGCTGCAGTCAGGGTGGCCATGCGGCCAGGGGTCGGGGCAGCACTGCCCCACAGTGCAGAAGAGACCTTGGGACTACTGCCTGCCCTGCGCATGCTCAGGCAGGTTTCCCTTTCCCACCCTTAGACTTGGAAATCTGGATGGCACATGTGTTTGGCCGCTGCCCTTCTGAGACGTTTTAAAGCCCTACCCGAGCTCTTTTAGTGGAACAACGGTGCTGGTTTAGATCATTGGTCATAGCAGCCTTGCGTTTCTAAACTAAAGTTAAGCTAACCAGTATTTACATCCTTCATAACTGCTGTTTGTGAAACATTTAGACTCCTGCCACGCAGTGAAATGTGATGTGACTCAATCAGCATAAACGGCTCTCGTCTCTGTGAAATTATAGCACAGCATGTGCTTAAAAGTTAAAATTATCTTAATTGAAAAAATTTGAGTTTTACTTTTTGGAAAGATTTTGTGAGAATAATAAAATACCCAAGGGCAATCAACAGAGGACCAAATTGTATGAACTCAAGATTACATAATGAACACCTTTCTTATTGCTCCCCCATGACAGGTTTCAAGATGCTGAAACATTATTGGTTCATGGCAGTAAGAAGTTTATAATCTAGTTGATGGCTTTTCTTTGAATTATTTGTCATTGAACGAGTGAATAGATCATCAAATATGTATTGGATTATTCTTCCAAGATACCACTCTGATCATGTGCCTTAGGGAAGGAACTCACAGAGCAAGGAAGGGAGATTATTTACACACATCAAGCCCTCAGAAGTGAGACTGTGTGTGGTAAGGGTTGAGAATTGAAACAAAGCCCTGTTAAAGTTCAAGGTCTGAAGAAAATCATGTTTGGTGAAGTTTTCAAGAGCTCTAACCAAATTTAATTAAAATATAAAACATGTTAAGTGATGAGAATTAATTCAAAGATGACTAAATCATGGACTGTGGAGTGTAGATTGGATTTTGGCAGGTAGAAATCGGAGTAAAAGACATGGTATGAAGAATGATACAATAAGGATAAAAATACAATATATGTACAGTATTAGGAACACTTAGTAAATCTGAGGACACACAGAGTTGGGAGAGAGACCCAAGATAAAATGATGCATCTGACTCTACATTTTAGTGATACAATTTACATCTAACATTCATAGAGCACATCCTTAGCCAACTTTGGTGCAAGAACTTCATATGCATTATTGACTTTAATTCTCACAGCATCTCTGGAGGTAGGTACTGTGTTTATCTCTACATGAAGGATGAGAAAAATAAATGTAAGAGAGTGTTCTGTGGGAGGTAGCCTTTGCAAACCTGCCCTCCTAAGCCTGAGGAAGCAGAGAGGCCAAAGAAAGAGGCAGACAAATCTAGGGGTTTTTTGGGTTTTTTTGTTTGTTTGTTTGGTTTGTTTTTTAGAAAAAACAAACAAACCTTTAATAGGGACTTATGAGCAGAAGCTATATCTGTGTCTCAAGCTGCAGTGAGACATCGTGGTGGGTCCTTGTGCTATAACACCCAAGATCCAGGGTTTATACCCATAGGGCAAGGGTATGCATGATTCAGAAGGAATGTGTAGGACAACTGAAGTACAATAACATCAAGGTTGTTTTGATGACCTAATGGCAGGATTTGCAATAAATATGAGGGGGGTGGAGCCCAAAACTCCAGAATTATCTTTTGGAGGGCAGTCCCCTTGTAGTATAGGCTTCTCCTTGCTAGATAAGTGTTCTAGGAATCTGCCGGTTTTAATCTCGAAGTTTTGAAAAGGTTGCCTCACAATTTGTAGAAGAACATCCTGAATTGTGGCAGACAGGTGACTGGTTCTTCCACCATAACAACGCA
Organism: Tarsius wallacei; assembly: GCA_963574415.1. Taxonomy (NCBI): domain Eukaryota; kingdom Metazoa; phylum Chordata; class Mammalia; order Primates; family Tarsiidae; genus Tarsius; species Tarsius wallacei. The sequence continues at coordinate 19,459 of CAUYQG010195055.1, forward strand.
CCTGCCCCACACTGTGTGAGTGTTCAGATTTCTCAGACCAAAAAATGGCATGGCCGCCCTATTCATTCTATCTTGCTCCAGTGACTTATTTGTTTTTTGTTTCCCTGG
>CAUYQG010195059.1:0-17564 GCA_963574415.1 Tarsius wallacei
GGAAGGCTGAGGCAGAAGGATCCCTGGAGCCCAGCAGGTCGACGCTGGGGGGGGGGGTCGTGAGTGTGCCCCTGCCCTCCAGCCTGAGCGACGGAGTAAGACTCTAACTCAAAAAATACGTAAATAAAATAAAGTAAAATAAAGTGGCTCTGGTGAAGGCATTCATTAGATTTCTCATTTAGTTTAAATAGTTGTTATTATAAATGCAGAATCCTGTAACTATGAACCATTTAGTAAAAAAAGTCTTGTTATATAGCTCCAGATTTATTAGGGCATCAAAAATTTATTGAGCACATACCATGTGGCACTGTACAAGTTAACAGAGATGCCTAAACTAAAAAAGTCATCATCTCTTGCCCTTATTAAAGTATGACTGAAAGTTTAATAGGGAATATATTTTTCTTTTTTTTTTTCTGAAACTCACTCTGATGCCCAGGCTGTAGTGCAGCGGCATGTTCATGGCCACTGCAGCCTTCACCTGCTGGGCTCAGGTGATCCTTTCACCTCAGCCTTCCAAGTAGCTGGAACTACAGGTGCATACTATCACGTCTGGCTAAATTTTAGATTTATTGTACAGACTAGATCTCGCCAAGTTGCCCGGACTGGTCTCAGATCCCTGGCCTCAGGCAATCCTCTCGCCTTGGCCTCCCAAAGTGCTGGGATTACAGGCTTGAGCCACCACACCCGGCCAGGAATATATTTTCTATATAGAGCCAAAAACAATCATTAGCGTTCACAAATTTAATGGTTTCTATGCAGAAAATACGTAGAAAAATAGTACACTTGACTTTAGACGCAGATTATCATACTGGAAAGGCAGTGTAGAACAAGCATGAACTAGGATTGAGGAAACCAGTTCTATATTTCTGCTCTGCTGCTATTCATTCATTAGTCTGACCATTCATCAGACGTTTACTGAGAGCCCATACTGTGTAAGAAACTGAGTTAGGTGCCAAGGTGGGGGAGCGTGGGAGGGGAGAGAGAGACATGGTAGCAAATAAGAGAGACTAGGACCCTTCTCTCTGTCTGTACGGACACGAGTAGTGGCTTAATTTCTCCACATCTTTAACCTTGGCTCAGACTAGACATTGGAGGTCTCTTTCAAACCTGAAATGCTAAGGTCTATGACAAGCTCATGGAGGGAGACGCTGCCGAGTGGCCTTGGGACTTGAGGACTTACCTTCTTCCCAGAGGGTTAGCACATGTCCTGATTTCCAAATAGCTCGGCAAGTACAATCTGGGTGTGGCAATTCATGCTCAGGAGACTTCAAAGGTAGGACGTCAACACTGGGAAATGGTGAACGAACTTGCATCAAGCCATAGCTAGACAGCTGATCCCAGTGAGCAGCTTCCTGTGTGTCCCACCTGGCCTTCCAGCCAATAACACCCTCCCCTGGGCGGAGGGTGCCCTTCACTTGGACGACCCTTGGTTCTTCTGCTCCAAGGACTGCTCCTCATGGGGCCAGGAGTGATCAGCTTTGTGGGGGCGTGAAGAACTGTCCTTGCGACACCCAGTGTTCCCCATGGGTATCGAGGCAACAGGTTTCTGGTTCATTGGCTGCATGGTGGCCATAAGTAAATAGCTTTTTTGCTTGCAGCCAAGATGACTTTTTCAAGGGTGAAAAAGGGATTTCTGTAACTAGGAGAGGGAGAGAGATGAAGAGCGAGGGAGGAAAGGAGAGACGGAGGGAGGGAGGGAAGCAGAGGGGGAGGGAGGGAGAGTCTACGTACATTCCTTCCAGAATACAAAAAGCCACTACCTGGGGAAGCCTTCTAGTAACTTTAGGGAAATGAGCTGCAGCCCTCCTCGGCCAATCTGGCCTTTCTAGTCAATGAAAAAGACATAGGGTTTGAAGTTCCTTCCGAAACGGGGCTGGCGGTTTTAGCCCCTCCCACGAGCCCAAGGGTCTGTTATATCTCTGTTCCTTGAGTACCTCTCTCACTGAGACGGACCACAGCAAGCAGAGGCTGAAAAAAAATAATATAAATAAGAGGAAAGAGGAAGAAAACAAAAGCTGCTACTTATGGAAGATATAAAGGGTAAGACCCAAATTGCTTTGATCCAAATCCTTAAGAAAAAAAAAAAAAAAAGCCCAGATCAAAAGCAAGTACTTGAAAGAGCAAGAGGCAAAAAGCCCTGAATGAACTTTCCCACCCTCTCCCTTCTGAGAGGAGGCAGAGAAAGAACTTTGGGAAACTTTGGGAGCCCAGGGTTGTAGGCAAGGGTGTCTCTTGCAGGCTGGAGGGGCTCATGAATATTCAGTATCAATTTGTATTCAGGGCTGGTGTTTCAGAGGCAGATGGTTTTTTTCCCCCCAGTCCCCCTGCAGTTTAAGAGCCAGCCGCCTCATCTGCAGTCCGGAGTCCTCTAGCCTCGGGTCTGTACCTCAGTGTGTTTGCTTGAAGATGCTGGGCTCTGTGTGTGGAAGATTTGTTTTGTTCTTGAATTTCCTGCGTGCTTTCCTGTTGTGAAATTAGCCAAGTCTTCTCTGCTGGGAGCTAGACAGAGAAGTTAATGTGGCAAGAGGCTGTCACAACAGGACCTCAGCGTACGTCTTTCAAAAAGCTGGACGTTTCTTGAGATGAGTGGGGGAGCTTGAATGTGGGGGATGGCGAGAGGCTGGGGACAGCGGAAGGAGGGACAGGCGTAGTTCTGTCTTAAAGAGCAGGTCATATCTGACTGATTACATTCAGATTTTGTCTACAAACTACAAGAGCAGCCTAGTTTGCAGAGACGGCAGGCGGTCTCTGTCTTTTACCTCTTTTGGGCATTTTCTGCCAGGACGGAGAGCCAGCCACTTGCCAGCCCATGGGAGCCAGGAGGAATCTCTGTAGCAGTGAGGGAGTGCAGGGCTGCAAACCTTTCTCCTCATTATCTCTAACTTCTAACATCCCCGTACTTTTTTTCCACGTAGAATGCAGAGGAATGGGATGGGGAGCCAACAGTTTTCTTAATAATTATAATAATGATAGCTGTTTACATTTACTCAGTCTTTATTTGCTGCCGGATGTGATACTAAGCATATTCCATGTGCGACTTATTCACCATATCAAGTTTTTAAGTGCTGTCATCATCATGCCCATTTTCCAGATGACAAAGTTGAGGTGCCGAGAGGTCACTCGCCTTGGGATCGCAGAGTTCATCGGTGGTGGATGGGGGCACAGGCAGACGGAGGCAGGGCTGGGGGGCTTTTGCCCCCACCGCACTGCTGCTCTGCTTTCACCGATGCCCTGACGTGGTAGATTCCAGGTTTGCAAACGCTAAAGCTACTGGGGAAATGATACTGATGAAATCTCAGGTCTGTGAAGGAATTTGTACTTTGCACTCAAGTTCACATACCTTTTTCTCATTTGCCTCTCGTGGCCATTCTCTATTGTGGAGACTCAGGTGTTGTTCTTATGGCCTCTTACAAAAGGGAGAAACTGAGGCCAGCAGCGGTAGGTGACAGGAATCCCACAGCGACTCCTGTCAGAAGTCTGGGTTGGATCAGAAGTCCTCTGCTTGGGGCTTTCTTCAGTCCTGCAGAGCGAGCCCAGTCATCTCTGAACCTTGATCCCCACCCCCAGCCGGACCTCACCAAGTCGCTTTCAGTTCCCCAGAGGACCTGTTCCTTTTCTGCCTCTGCAATTGCAGTGAGGTGCCTTCCCCAGCCTGGATAGCCTAGCTGGCCCTCTCCTTCCCCTTTAGTCTGGAACCAACCTCCTGGGTTTGAATTTCAGTTCTGCCACTTACTGCGTGCCTCAGTTTCCTCATCTCTGAAATGAAGAGACTAATAATAACATCTATCTCATAGGGTTGTGGAAGGACTGAATGAGGGATTCATGCAAGGTTCTTAGACCAGGGCCTGACGTGTAGTATGTGCTCAATAAATACAGCTGCCTCTGTCACTCCTTGAAACCCTCTTTGAGCCAGGGTTAGGCCCCATCTCTGCTTCATCTCTCCCCATGTCTGCTTCAGGTGGCACATTCCTGCCCTCTGAGTCGTCTCCCCCCACCCCCAACTGTACTTTCTTTGTTCACCTTTGGATCTGCAGTGTCTAGTGCAATTTTTTTTCAGTCTCTAAACTCATGGAGATTTTATTGTCAGTGTGAGCGGGGTGAGGGGAAAGGAGCCTCCATCGTGACAGACAGGCAGCAGCAGCCACAGAGGGCACCCATGCGGCCAAGGGCCTGGTGCCTGAATTCACGCAGTGAGTGGACGGATGTCAGCACTGATTCAGAAAGAGCCACATAACATTCAGCAGTCAGTGGTCAGGGCGGCAGGGCAGCAAACTTCTCCACGGGTCCACAAAGGGGCCTTGGACATCTTGATTGTGGGTCAGCCTGGCAGCCACATCCACCAGCCTGTGGGACAGCTTCTTGAAACTGGTGTCCATCTCAGAGAGCACGCTGAACTTTCGCCGAGGGCTGGTGCACGCCAGGCTCCTGGGAAACCCAGGAGGTCCTCGTCAGCCACTGGCACCTTGAACTCCTTCATGGGCATGCTGTACACATGTAGTCAATGATCATCGGGCATCAGGAGGCTGGTTTAATAGGAAACCTCTGAGTTTGCTGTCGGGCTCCCCCGGGGACCACACAGCTCTTTTGTGCCCCCTGTAAAAGACATCTCTCTAAGGGGATACTTTGAGAAGCAGTAGGCAGCCCCCTGGGTGGACGATTTTCAGAGCTGCCGTGACACCATGCCAGGGCACTCCGCTTGGCCAGGGCAGCTCTGGCCCCCACCCCCCAACTGTACCAGGGGCCAAGCTGGAAATTTCACCTGCCTCATAGCACGACTTTGCCATCTCTGATGACTTTGCCATCTCTGAAAAGTGTCCCCCGGCCCCTTCTGTAGCAGCCTTGCTGTCGGAGACAGTGCACTCTAGTAATGAAAGAAAAACAACACAGAAGTTGGCCTGGCTAAAATCATAAAGTACATTAAGTTTTTTTGTTTTTTTTTCCAGCACCCTCCCTTTCTTCTTCCTGGCATACCTTCAAACCAATTTGACAAATATTATTGTGTGCCTGCCATTTATAAGTCATGGTGCCAGATGCTTGGATAAACAGTTTGCTCATGGTTTAGTGGAGAAGACAGACATATACACAACCAACTCTAATCGAAGCCAGACTCTGTGAAGTGCTAATAAGAATAGCTAACATTGATTGAGTATTTATTATGTGCCGGACATTGTAATGTTTTATATGTGTTGTCTCATGGAATCTTTCCGAAAACTTCATGGTTCCTGCATCTTACAGGCTTGGAAGGAGGTCATTTGGCCAAGGTCACACAGCTAGTAGTGGGCAAAAAGGGAATTTTGACCCATGTGGTTAGGTTGCAAAGCCTGGGATCCTGACAGATTCGACCTCCCTGAGAGCTGTAATGGAAGTCTGTCCCAGATACTCAGCAAGGCGAGGCAGGGGGATCACTTGAGCGCCCAGGAATACATGACTGTAGTGTGCTCTCAGCACGCCTGTGAATAGCATGCTGCCGTCCAACCTGGGTGACAAAGTGAGACTCTGTCGCTAAAAAAATTAAAAAGTTTAAAAAGAGAAAGTGCCATGAGAAATAGAATAAGCAGTTATAACTTCTGGGAAAGCTTTTCAAAAGATGAGATGCTTCTGTTGGCTCTAGAAAGATGAGCGAAATCTGTTGCCCACGGCAAGACCCCTCTCCCTCCCAGCGAGGCTTAAAGATCTTTTCTCATGGGGTGTGGTTGTCTTACGCCTGTCATCCCAGCATGGTGGGAGGCAGAGGTGAGAGGATTGCCTGAGCCCAGAGGTTTGAGACCAGCCTGGGCATCTTGGCAAGATCTCGTTTCTACAATAAATAAAAAAATTAGCTGGGCGTGGTGGTGCATGCCTGTGGTTCCAACTACTTGGAAGGCTGTGGTGGAAGGATCACCTGAACCAGCAGGTCGAGGCTGCAGTGGCTGTGAGCATGCCACTGCACTCCAGCCTGGACGACAGAGACCCTAACTCAAAAACAAACAAACTAACAAGACCTTTTCTCTCTCTTACCAAAACTACTGCCTAGATTTAAGAGTGAAAATCTCCTCTTCTTTTCCAGTTTCTGACCAGGCAATCGATTTACATGTCCAGTCTAGAGAGTTTAGCCTTGACCATGAACCATGTAATAAAGAAATCTTTACAAAGTAATCAGCTGCGCATTAAGTGATTTCCCTAATTATGATTGTCCTGCGTGGTAATAAGATACATCTGGTAAACGGTTTTTACAAATGATTGTGATCGGTATTGCTTTTACTGAGCCAAACCACATTTTAAGAGTGTTTTCTCCCTTCCTTTTTTTTTTTTTTTTTTTGGTTGTTTCTCTGCTCTTTATAACCAGTGCTTGTGTTCAAAGGCCATAGTGTTTAATCAAACCACCTGCTAATGTCCAGAGGTGCTGGCTCAGCCTGTGCAGAGTGAAGGGAAGGTCTGGGGTAAATCACAGAGTGTGTTTTTTGAAACTTCTGGAGGGAGGCCAAAAGTCAGGGGCAGCCCCTTTGGCGAAGAATCATCAGCTGTCTTGATGGTTTGATGGAAGTGCGGAAGAGCCAAGGCACTAGTTTTGTCCTGGTGAGAGAGAGAGAGAGAGAGGAGAAAGAGAGGAGAAAGAGGGAGAGTGTGCACTTGTGTGTGTGTGTGTGTGTGTTTCTCAAACTTTAACATGCATATGTTGCACTGGGATCTTGTTGATATTCAGATGCTGATCCAGTCACTCTGGGATGGGACTGGAGAGCCTGCATTTCTAACAAGTTCCCAGGGATGAAAATGCTGCCCCAGCAAAGGCCACACTTTGGCAATGTTCTATATAGGGCCATTGCATGCCTTCCCCTCAGGGCTTATTTTTGGTGCCAACTGACCAAGCCTTTCCCCCACTGCACTCCTGTACCCGCCCCCCCCAAGCTACCACTTTGAGTCACTGATCAGCTATCCATGCAGGATGATGGGAAACCTAATTTATTTATTAATTCAGCAAACATATGCCCCAGAATAGGAATTCGAGGCTCCCAGTTTGCCAGATTCTAGAAGCAAGTCTGAATCTTCAGCACACACAAATGATTGCTATACAAAAAGTCCTCATGTTGGACTTCCTGAAGAGTTCCCTCTTCTCTCTGTGGCTCCAGGGTCCCCTAAGCTTCCCTCCTTCTCTGCCTCCAAATTGAGAAGTATTGGAGAACAACACATGGCTGCCTGCTGACCCCGTGCTGGGTGTTCGAGTCCCGGGAAGCCGGGGGTGGCAGGGACTTGGGCTCTGAGATTAGGAGCGGTGTCCCTGGGGCATTGTCTCCTCTCAGCAGAAGAAAGGTGGGAATGATCCTAGGTCAAAAGAATGAAAGTGGGTGCAGATAGGACCAGTGGAATTTCTTTAGGTTTGGAAACTTGAGAGAATTGTGAGGAGAAAAGTAGCAATTGGAGAAAAGAATCCCAGGTAGAGGTTGTCTAACGTGTTGGCAACTTGCAGTTTTTGTGCTGGAATATCACAATGATTTTAGAGACCGAGGGACAATGGCAGTACATGCCTTACACAAAGAGGTTTTTCCTTTCATAGTCAACGGCTTGCTTTTAATAACAACAACAAAAGAAATGTTTCCTTTTGATTCATAGGAAGGATATGAACAATTACTTTATGCTCGTGAGAATGTAAGTAACACAGCACATGCCCATTAAAGAAAACGTGAGACTATAGATTGGGAATGATATTTTGGTGTATTACCTTGTAGTTCCTTTTTACTACGCCTGGGTTTTTTCCTCTCCTTTGGCGTTTACTTAAGTAGGACCTTGAAACGTTATGAAATGGCACCATGATCATTAAGCTGTATATACAGTTTTAAAGCCTGGCTTTTACTATAGCCGGGAAGACAAGTTTTTTTGTATTTTATAGCATAGTCTTTGTTAGCATAGTTTTAATAGTTACATCGTTTATTTAACAATTCCCCTGTTATTGAACATTGAGATTGTTTCCATTTCCAATAAATGTCTTTGTGCAGGAAGTTTTTTCCATATGCAGGATTGCACTCCAAGGACAAGATCCCAGAAGTGGAATTACTGGATTAAAGCTTGTTAATGTTTTTTAAAGTTCTTGATTACTGTTGCCAAGTTGCATTCCCAAAGGGTGGACCCTTCAGGCCTCATCAGCAGTTCCTGTTTTGCGATGTCCCTGACAGCTTTGGTGTTTTTTTTTTAAATAATCTTATCTTTAGGTTGTTTTAGTTTGTGCACTTCTAATTACGGTAAACTTGACATTTTTCACATGGTGTGCTTCTTCTTTTGTGTACTGTTTATATCCTTTGCCTGTTTATTGCTAATTTGGATTTTTAAAATTATTAAATTAACTTATGTGAGTGTTTCATCACATGAAGATATTCAAGTTTTTCTGCCATATTTGTAATGGTTTTTCTGAATCTGCTCTTAATGTTTTCATAAAGAGAATTATAGTGATGAATAGATCTAATACATTTTTATATGTGGTGTTGTGGTTTTCTAAGTAGTTTGACATGGCATTTTTATTGCCTTTTTAACCTAGGATAATTTTTTTTAATGTTCTAAATGATTTTTATTTTTGTCGCAACCATTATTAATTTTTTCATAATGGTTAGAGAATATGGCTTTATAATTTATGAGGTTTTCTTGGAACTAAGCATACGATTGATTTGTATAAATCTATGAACACTCTTGAAAGATACATTGTTTAAAAGATATAATTGAATATTAATTGATCATCCCAGTCTTTTCAGTTGTACGATAATCTATCCCCAACCATATTCTACTGTGGCTACAGGGGAGTTTAGCCCTGCCAGAGCATGGATTTCAGCCCAGTGAAACCAGGTGTCAGACTCCCAGAACAGTAAGAGAATAAGTGGGTATTTTAAGCCTCTGGGTTTGTGGAAATGTGTTACAGGAGCCATGGGAAATGAATACAAGATGTGTTTGATAAATGATGCGGTGGTGGCTTTAGTTAGTGAACTTACAGGTTTATAGTGTGCATTGAGCCGCATGCTATTAATCACCTTACAGATGTCAACTCAGTTCTCAGACAGTCTTGTGAAGTTGGTACTATTTACTGCCCCTGTCTTAAAGATGAGAAACTGAGGAATACAGGTAATTAAGTACTGATAACTTACTTAAAGTCTCTCAATCGGTAAGCGTTGGATTTGAGACTCAAACCCACAGTTGATCTTATTAGTTCAAGATATAATCCACATATTGTACAACTCACTCACTTGAAGTCTACAGTTTAGTGGTTTTTAGTGTATTCACAGAATTGTGCACCGCTACCACAATCATTTTGGAACGATTTATCACCCTAAAAGGAAACCTTGTACCCATGAACGGTCACTCCCACTTTCCCCCGTTTGTCCCAACCCTTCTCTGAGTCCTAGGCAAACACTGATTTACTTTCTGTCTCTGCAGTTTCGCCTTCTCTGGACATTCATTTCATATCATACGTTCCAATGAATGGATACACCGCATTTTATTTATCATTCATCAGTTGATGGATATCTGGGTGGTTCCTACTTTTTGGCATAATGAATAATGCTGCTATGAACATTCATGTGCAAGTTTTGTATGGACCTATATTTTTAATTTCTCTTGGGTGTGTACCTAAGAGAAGTAGAATTGCTGGGTCACTCTTATATCTGTGTTTTACCATTTGAGGAACTGTCAGACTGTTTTTCAAAGTAGTTGCACCATTTTACATTCCCATTGGCAGTGTATGGTGATTCCAATTTCTCCACACCCCTGCCAACACTTGCTATTATCTATCTTTGCTAACAGTCTTCCTAGTGATTGTGAAGTGGTATCTCACTGGGGTTTTGATTTGCGTTTCCCCGATGGCCTAACAGTTTTGAACATCTATTCATGTGTTCAGTGGGCATTTTTTGTATCTGTTTTGGAAAAATGTCTATTCAGATCCTTTGCCCATTTTTAATTAGTTTGTCTTTTTATTATTGAGTTGTAATGATTCTTTATATATTCAATTTTAAGATATGTGATTTCCAACAATTTTTTCCTATCCTGTGAGTTGTCTTTTCTCTTTCTTGAGGGTGTTGTTTATAACACAAAAGTTTTAAATTTTGATGATGTCTAATCGATCTATATTTTCTTCAGTTGCATATTTTTTTTGTCATATCCAAGAAACCATTGCCTAATCCAAGGTCATGAAGATGCACATCTTTATTTTCTTCAAAGAGTTTTATAGGACTAGCCCTTATTTTTAGGTTTTTGATCCATTTTGATTTAATTTTTATACATGGTATGAGGTAAGGGCCCATTTTTTTTCCCATGTGAATGTCTAGTTATTTCAGCACCATCTGTTGAAAAAAAAAATTATTTTCCCCAGTGAATTGTCTTGGCACTCTTGAAAGTCAGTTGACTGTAAATGTAGTGTGAGGGTTTATTTCTGGACTCTCAGTTCTATTCCATTGATCCACATGTCTATCCCTATGTCAGTTCCACACTGCCTTGATTACTATAGCTTTGTAGTAAGTTTTGAAATCAGGCAATGTGAGTCCTCCAGTTTTATTTTTCTTTTTAAATATCGTTTTGACTAGTATAAAATCCATGAATTTCCATATGAATTTTAGGAGCAGCTTGTCAATTTCTCTAAGGAAAATTGAGTTTCCCACCCAGCTGAGATTTTGGTAGAGATTGCTTCAGATGTGTAAGTCTATATATATTTGCCAGTTTAAAAATATTAAGTAGGGCCGGGCTTGATGGCTCAGCCCGTAATCCCAGCACTTTGGGAGGCTGAGGCGAGTGGATTGCCTGAGCCTGCAGGTTCGAGACCAACCCAGGCAACTCGGTGAGACCGCGTCTCTACAATAAATAAAAAAAATAAGCCAGGCATGGTAGCGTGTGCCTATAGTTCCGGCTACTTGGAAGGCTGAGGTAGAAGGATCACCAGAGCCCAGCAGGTCGACACTGGGGTGGCCATGAGTGTGCCACTGCACTTCAACCTGGGCGACAGAATGAGATTCCAACTCAAAATATAAATATTTTAAGCCTGCCAATCCATGAACATGTGATGTCTTTCTATTTGTTTAGGACTTATTTAATTTTCTTCAACAACATTTTGTAGTTTTCAGAGTATAAGTTTTATACTTCTTTTATTAAATTTACTATCTAGTATTTTTTTCTGTTTGATGCTATTATAAATGTAACTGTTTTCAATTTTTATTTTTGATTTGTTATCATAGATTTACTTTTAACCTCGATTACCCAAACACTATATTTCTCATAAGTTCTTAAATTCTTTAGCAGTGCTTCAAACAATAGTGACTTTATGCTCTTTACTGCAATTAAGATACACTTAATAGAACACAGTTGCCTATTGTCTATTCACTTCTCCTTGTTTTTATACAGTTTTTACAGTCCATACTTTGATAAAATATTGAAATAACCCTCTTTTATCTACTTTGTTCATCTTAAATTCTGTTCCCACCTCATTTGGCTGATATGTTTTGTCCATCTTCATTTTTAATCTTTCTGTATCATTTTTATTTTAGATGTATCCCCTGTAAGCCATTGGCTTTTAAGATCTAACTTGAGTCTCTTTTAATAAAGGAAGTTAAACAGTTCACATTATTTTACCTGTCATTTTTGTTTTATTCGTCTTGGTATTTAATGTTTTCTTTTATTATGCTTTTAGCTATACAGACTCTACACTTTTCTCATTTGTTTTCACATTTCTGCAAAGCTGTGGATAACAGACATTGTATTTTTAGTTGTGCCTGTGGATTTTTTTTTTTTTTTTTGAGTTGGAGTTCAACTCCATCATCCAAGCTGAAGTACAGTGGCACACTCATGGCCATCCCAGCATTGACCTGCTGGATTCAGGCAATCCTTCTGCCTCTGCCTTCCAAGTAGCCAGAATTACAGGCATGCGCTACCGCCTGGCTAATTTTTGATTTATTATATAGATGAGGTCTCACCAAGTTGCCCAGGCTGGCTGTTCTCAAACCCACGTGCTCCGGCAAACCTCTCACCTCAGCCTCCCAAAGTGCTGGGATTAGGCTTGAGCCTCCATGCCTGGCCTTTTTTTTTTTTTTTTTAAAGAGACAGGGTTTTGCTCTGTTACTCAGGCTGGAGTGCAATGGCACGATCATAGCTCACTATAACCTCCAACTCCTAGGCTCAAGCGATCCTCCTGCCTCAGCCTCCCATGTGGCTAGGCCTACAGGCACACGTCAGCCTGCTTGGCTAATGTTTTTACTTTTTGTAGGGACAGGGTGTCACTGTATTGCCTGGGCTGTGGAAATCTTAAAAGAAAAGTATTCCTGGCCAGACGTGGTTGCTCCGGCCTATAATCCCAGCACTTTGGGAAGCCGAGTTGAGAGAATTGCCTGAGCCCAGGGGTTCGAGACCAGTCCGGGCAACTTGGCGAGACCTCGTCTCTACAATAAATAAAAACTAAGCCAGGCGTGGTAGCACGCACCTATATATAGTTCTGCTTACTTGGAAAGCTGAGGTGGAATGATTGCCTGAGCCCAGCAGGTTGAGGCTGCAGTGGCTGTGAACATGCCACTGCATTCCAGCCTGGGTGATGTAGTGAGACTCCAATTAAAAAAAAAAAAAGAAAAGCGTTCCTGAGCTTAAGTTTATCGTAATATCAAAGTAGAAATGACCCTATTATGAAAGAAAGATTAAGAGCTTTTTTCTTTCCGATGTCCTCCTCCTTGTCTTAAATATTTAATGTGATAATATTTAAACTCCAATATACAAAATTCCATTATCATCTATTTTACAGGGTTTTCTTCTTTTTTTTTAGATATTTATAATCAAACTCACCCCTCCATGAATGTAATAAATTTCAATGTAGTCCTTTTCTCACTATGTCTTTCCTCATTATTGAGACCTAATCTTGATTCCTTTCATAATGACCTAGTTATTATTATTATTTTTTGAGTTGGAGACTCACTCTATTGCCTAGGCTGGAGTGCAGTGGCACGTTCACGGCCACCCATGTTGACCTGCTGGACTCAGGCAATCCTTCTGCCTTAGCCTTCCAAATAGCCGGAACTACAGGCGCGCACTAATTTTTTTGATTTATTGTAAAGACGAGGCCTCACCATGTTGCCCAGGCTGGTCTAGAACCCCTGGGCTCAGGCAATCCTCTGGCCTCGACCTCCCAAAGTGCTGGGATTACAAGCTTGAGCCACTGTGCCCCCAGCTGATCTAGTTATTTTTTAGAAAGGGCATCAGTGTGGTAAAAGAGAGACAACTTGTTTTAAGTGTAACAATCTTTCCGCCTCAAGCCATTGATGATATTCCTCCATTGTCTTGAGAAATCTGATGCTATGAAGAAGTTACTGTAGTTGGAATATCTTCCCCAAAAGTGTGTGTTCGAAACTCCATCCCAATGCAGCAGGGCTGGGAGGTGAGGACCTATGGGAGGTGCTTGGTCATCAGGGCTCCATCTTCAATGAATGGATTGATGCCAGTTACAAAAGGGCTTGAGACCTTGAGCTTGGCCTCTCTTCTTGCGCTGTCTTGCCCCATTGCTTTTTGCCGTGAGATAATGCAGCAAGCAGGCCCTCACCAGATGCTGGCCCCTCAATCTGGGGCTTCTCAGTCTCCGGAACCGGGGGCCAATTAAACTTCTGTTGTTTATATATTACTTAGTCTGTGATAGCAGCATGAACCAGACCAAGAAGTTGAAGACGACTGTTTTGCAGCCTTGGATGTTTTTTGTTCTCTATTCCTGAAATTTATAACTTTCACAATAAGACAACTGGGTATTGACTTCCTTTTTTTTTTTTTTGCCTGGAATATGGTAAAGGCTTTTGATTTCCAAATTCAGTCCTTTTTTTTTTTTTAGGAGCAAGAAAGATTTCTTCTGTTGTAACTTTGATTAACATTTCTTCTTTGTTTGTTTTTTCATCTTCAGGGACCTATTATATGGATCACTTGTTTCTAAACTTCATATTATTTATTTTTCCTTCCTTCATTCTTCCTTTCCTTTCCTATTTATTTTTCATTGCATTTGGAGAATATTTCATTTTTTTTTTGAGTTGGAGTCTCTGTCACCCGGACTGGAGTGCAGTGGCACACTCCCGGCCACCGCAGCCTCGACCTCCTGGGCTCAGGCGATCCTCCCACATCAGCCTTCCAAGTAGCCGGAACTACAGGTGCGCGCTACCTACCATGCCCGGCTAACTTTTGATTTTTTTTATTGTAGAGATGATGCCACCAAGTTGCCCGGGCTGATCTCGAACCCACGGACTCAGGCAATCCACTCACGTAGGCCTCCCAAAGTGCTGGGATTACAGGCTGAGTTACCGAGCCCGGCCGGAGAATATTTCCCGAAGGTTTTCTTCCACATCACTGATCCAATTTTCCTTACCTATCTCCAGTATAAACTTTCATTCAGCTACAACGTTTTTGGCTTCCATGAATGCTTTTATCTGAACTTGTTCTCTTCTCATAGAAACATCCTCTTGTAGATAGTTCAAAAACAAAGATTTCCCTCTTATTCATGCATCGTATCTACTTAAGAGGCAGACTTTACTTCCATTGTTTTTTCCACTTTCTTGCAAAATTCATTTAATTTAAAGCCTTGTCCTTGAAAGAAAAGAGTTTTCTTTTGTATGGGTGTACAGATGGTTGTATGTGTTTTTCACCTTATTCTAACAAGGATTTAAGGAAGCATTAGCATTAGATTCATCCCGGTCTGATGTTAGAAATGGCTGGAGTGTATAATCTGTTCATGACTCCCCCAGGTTCTGTTTGGATCATAGAAAAAGGCAATCACCAAATGCTTCCTCTAGGCAGAAGCTTCCATTTTTTTCCCTGCATCTTCCTCGCCTCTCTCAGCTTTTACAGAGCTGAAGAGAGTTAGAGTCTTGCTCGGGATTAGGCCTTGGCTTAAGTGAATGTTGTGGTTGGTCTGATCTTATATCAGACCACAAAAACTTCCTGTATATCAGCAATAAGGCTATTTATCTTTCTTATCATTTGTGTTTCACTGAAGGAGCACTTTTAATTTCCTTCAGGAACTTTTCCTCTGCATTCACAAGTTGGCTGACTGTTTAGCTCTTGGCCCGCCTCACCTTTTGACATGCCTTCCTCACTAAACTTAATCATTTCTAGTTTTTGATTTCAAGTGAGAGACGTGTGACTTTTCTTCCGCTTGAAGACTTAGAGGCCATTGTAGGGTTATTAACTGGTCTAATAACCCTACTCTACTGTGGAGCAGTGAAAACACACAAAACATTTATTCATTAAATTCGCTGTCTTACATGGGTGCAGTTCACGGCACCGCTAAACCGTTGTGATAGTAACATCAAACATCAGCGATCACAGGTCACCATAACAAGTATAGTAATAGTGAGAACGTTTGAAACATTGCAAGAATTACCAAAATGTGACACAGAGACATGAAGCAAGCACATGCTATTGGAAAAATGGAGCCTATTGACTTTTTGGATGCAGGGTCCCCACAAACCTTCAATTTGTAAAAAATGCAATATCTGTGAGGTGTAATAAAGCAAAACAAAAAAACAAGGTATCCCTGTAGTTCTTTACATAAAGGCCATCTTTAGTAGACTCCAGTGATTGGAGACACTTCTCCATTCTACACCAGTCTTGGGTTACTTGGACTCACCCCAACCCATCCAGCAGGATTGGCAGATACACAGCAAAGCCTGCACATGAGAGCAGAGTA
Organism: Tarsius wallacei; assembly: GCA_963574415.1. Lineage (NCBI taxonomy): Eukaryota > Metazoa > Chordata > Mammalia > Primates > Tarsiidae > Tarsius > Tarsius wallacei. The sequence goes on from CAUYQG010195059.1 coordinate 15,647, forward strand.
CACGGATGGCTCTCTAATAACCGAGAAATTTCTAAAAGGCAATGTCAATCTGGCCAGTTCTGAACCTATGTAATACCTCCCCCTATTTAATGAATGTACTTATTGGGTTTCACCTTTGGAAATTGACAATTTTATAGGTCAAAATTTGTCCAGTACTGGCAGTTTCTTATGATCCTTCTTAATATGTACAATGATTTTTGATATCAAACACATGCTATAGAAAATATCCCAATTTACCTCCAAGGTAGATTCTGGAAGGCCTGTTCATGACTCCTAAGTTCCCAACCAGCTCTGTTGCATACAACTGGTACATCACACTTGGTTCAACTCCAGGGGTATCTAGATGGTCTAGAATGTAAATGATACCCACTGGAGTTGTGGCATCCACAACCTACACAAACATTCAGCGCGACCCTGCAAACCTCTTCTTGTTATACCTTAACCCAACAAATCAACTGCTAAATACAAATATAGTAACTAATTATTCAAATGCTTCCTTACTGCTCGGTGGCATAAGATCCATCTCCACTCAGTTCCTGGGTTTTCATGACAATGGTCCAGAGGCATCTACCAGTTAAATCTATTCAAAGCCTTTATATACTTCTGCCTCATAACTTTTTCCTAAAACCCATCCTCATGTATTGCATCCATATTACTCAAAGATGTTTCCTTTTTTTTTTGAGTTGGATCTCACTCCGTCGCCCAGGCTGAAGTGCAGTGGCACGCTCACGGCCACCCCAGCATCAACCTGCTGGGCTCCTGCGATCCTTCTGCCTTAACCCTTCAAATAGCCAGAACTACAGGTGCATGCTACCATGCCTGGCTAATTTATTATTTATTGTAGAGACAAGGTCTTGCCAAGTTACCCGGGCTGGTCTCGAACCTGCAGGCTCAGGCAATCCACTTGACTCGGCTTCCCAAAATGCTGGGATTACAGGCTGAGCCACTGAGCCCAGCCTCAAAGATGTTTCTAAAGACAGATGAGATAAAGGATCTCTCCTCCTCCCTCCCATTTGTTAGAAAGATCTAGATCTTTCCAAGTTGGGTTAAAATCTTTCTTCTTCTCTTCGTCTTCCCTCAGCCATCAGCACTAGTTCCACCTTCTGTACTGTAGAGATCCCCTCCCATATCTAAGCCCCCTTCCATAAGAGATAGCCCCTTGGATATTTGCAATGGTACTGTCATGACTCCTCCACATCTGCTGTTCCCCAGCCTGAAGAGGCCTCGGTCCTTCCGCTGTATTTCGTACCTTTGCCAAACTCTGCTTGACTGCCATTATTGGAAGATTTTCGCCCAGGTCCTGGCTATCAGAGTCTCACTTTAAGTGTGTGCCTGTAACTTAACACAGGGTCCAGGTATGCTTTGGAAGACTGAGCCTTGAGTGAGATACTGTCATTTTATTAATGTATCCTATTGTTCGTTGAGTTTCAACCTAGGAAGTTTTATGTACTATAACTTCTCTTTCTAGCAGTGATAGTTTTGACAAGTTTCTCACAGATTATAATTATTTCTAAAACTCTGGGCTGCTTACTTCCTTTTTAAATAAGGCTATGAGTGTGCTGGCCTTGTTGATTACTGCTTTTACTTCTTAGGGTCTTTTTTTCAAGGCCCTTTCGCTTAACCTTAGACATTAACCCCAAATGGAAGTGCTAAGATACTTTTTTTTTTTTTTTGAGTTGGAGTCTTACTCTGTCGTGCAGGCTGGAGTGCAGTGGCATGCTCACAGCCACCCCAGTGTCGACCCTCTGGGCTCAGGTGATCCTTCCGCCTCAGCCTTCCAAGTAGCCAGAACTACAGGTGCATGCTACCACACCCAGCTTATTTTTTGATTTATTGTAGAGACAAGGTCTCACCATGTTGCCCAGGCTGTTCTCGAATCTGCTGGCTCGGGCAATCCACTTGCCTCAGTCTCCCAAAG
>CAUYQG010195061.1:0-11436 GCA_963574415.1 Tarsius wallacei
GGGCTCGGTGGCTCAGCCTGTAATCCCGTGCCTTGGGAGGCTGAGGTGAGTGGATTGCCTGAGCCTGAGGGTTCGAGACCCGCCTGGGCAACTTGGCGAGACCTCATCTCTACAATAAAAAAAAAAAGAAGTACAAATAAATGGCAGACCAACTACAACTTACAGTGATCTTTAAACATGCCTAAATTTGAGTGTTAGAAACAATAGGAAAAAAAAGCTATGGAAACCTCAGAGTGAAGATGCTCTATAAGGACAGAAACCACATAGGTTTGTGTCATATGTGCCTCAAAGTAGCGCAGCATCTGATCAGTCTTTCCATGAGGAAACAATAAATATAAAAAAATAAGAAAGAGAGGCTGAACAACAAGGATCCTTCTAATATACAAATCTAAGCACATCATTATCTTGCTTAAAACCTTTATGGCCCCCATCACTAAGTAACAATTCAAAATCTAGAGTGAGGCATGCAGGATGCCACCCAGCCCCTGCCTCTTGTGCAGCTACAGCCCATGACATTGACCCAGTACACCAGCAATAATGGGTCCTTGGGAGATCACTCCACAAACTGCCCACCTGCTGTTTTCAGTCCCTCATTCCCCAGCTTTTGCCTGCATGCATGGTGCACTTCTGTTCCCTTGTCAGGACTTCCCTTCAAAGTCATCCTTGTTACCATTTTTCTTCCTTGTTTTTTCTATTTTTGTTACACTTATGAAACATACAAATCTACTAGAATTCAGTTATGTGTGTTTTAGGTTAGGGTCTGAGTCTGACTCATCTTTAACTTCCCAGCAGTTCACCTGATCTGGCTGCACACAGGGCATAATAAAAGCTTACAAACAAGGGTGCCTGAATGAGACATATTTGTGTACCTAACCCTTAAATGTACCCCTCAATATCACAATAAAAAAAATAATAATATAAATTTTAAAAAAAGCTTTTTGAATGAAAGAAGAAGGAAAGTGCTGAAAGAAGAGATGAGAAAGCATGCCACTCAAATAGGAAAGGAAGTGATTTGCAGCTGGATATGCAAAGAGGTTATCTGAAGAGAGGGTATTCAGTGTCTTAAGATGTATCTACATGAGACTAAAACCACTTGCTTTTTGAATAAAAATCAGTTACCTGTTATTTGGAAAAGTAACAGTTACTTATTATGAACCAAAAGGTGTGACAGTTTAATCAATGTTTTACTGATTTTTTTCTTTTGAAAATGTTAAACTTGTCGAAAGGTTGCAAGAATAATACAAATAATTCTCATATATAAAATTCTCCTAATATCTACATGTTCCGTGTGTGTGTGTGTGTGTGTGTGTGTGTGTGTTTTAACTAAATAAAATAAGAACTAAGTGCAGGGATGAAAACCCTTTCCTTACAAACATTTCAGTTTGTATTTTCCAAAATCAAGAAATTCTCTTATGCAACCACAATACATTTAATAAAATCAGAAGACTAACACTGAGAAAATACAAAAATTGAAACACAGATCTTTATTCAGATTTTGTAATTGACTTGATGTCTTATAAGAAAGAAAACACAAGGTTATGTGCTGTGCTCAGCCATGTGGTCTGTTTAGTCTTTGGAATAGTTGATTATCTTTATATTTCGTGAAGTTGACATTTTATAAGAGTATAAGCCAATTATTTTATAGAATGTTTCTCATTTTGGGTTGGTCTAATATTTTGTTATAATGTATAATTTATATAGGTATAAATGAGATAATTTATGGGCTTTGCCAGGAATATCACAGAAATCATACTTAATCCTTCTCAGTGCTTTATATAAGCAAGAACAAGCTAGATTTGAGCATTTGCTGTGACGTTAACTTTGATCACTTTGTTAAGGGGGAATTTACCACATATCTCCACTTCCAAGTCCCTATTTTGTGGAAAGATACTATGAGATTATATAAATAGTATAAATAGTCCTTAAACTTTCACCCACTAGTTGTAGGGCCCATCAATGATACTTCCCTGAATTAATTGTCATTATGTGGCTGCCAAATGGTGATTTTCTAATTTATAATTTCTTTCACATTTATTAGTTACCTTTCTATGGTAAGAAAAAGCTCTTCCTTCTTACCTATTTGTTTATGTGCTTATATTAGCCTGAACTCATGGAGTTTTACCCTACTCAGTGGGTTATATTTTTAATCTGATTATTTTGATTCTAAATGGTCCCCGATTTAGTTGGTGGGGATCCCTCAAGCTGACTCCTGCGCTTCAGTGATTTTTAATCCATTTCCAAGTTGTTCTGTCTACATCATGTATTCACATCCCTATCAATCACACACTTTGATCTTGCTTTTTTAGTTTTGTAAAAGATACAAGGCAGTCATGTGTACCCTTAGGTAAAGAATGTTATCATAGTAAGTAATTAAAAACTGGGATACTTATCTTTGAAGATTTTATTCTTCATAATCAAATTTTACATGGAGAAAATCTCAATATCAATTTAGGGCAATGATTTAGGACAATAACAGCAGCAGGCAAAATTAGTGTTTTTAAGTAAACCTGAATTTTTAATTTTTTTAAATTACTTTTTTCTTGACCATTTTTTTTTTTTTTTAGAAATGAGTAAACTTGCAAAAAAAAAAAATTAATTTGACCCACACAGGCAAGATGAAGTTAAAGAGGCCATATGAATCACTACTGTAAAGTTCCACATTTTTCTTTGGGTAAAAGTATTGTTGGTTTTCTGTTTTGTTTTCAGGACTGAGATCACATGTAAGGCTGTCAAAGGGTAGGCAGCCGAGGGACCAAGGCAGGCTGCATAGGATTGTCTATGCAAGAATCTCAGCAGTCTACATTGATAAAATAGAGAGAACAATGACTTGATTAAGTTTAACCTGTCTCTATAAATATATTAGCCTCTCTAGGCATATTTACAAATATTTCAGGATTTCCAGGTTTCTAGGGCTAATTATGATGAAGACATACAAACCCCTAAGCAATGCACATAAAAAAAAGAAAACCACCTTTCCTTTGTGACTACCTTTTCTAACACTAGTGCTTCCTATGCAAACTATGGCAGATACATGTGTGAAATGGATGGTCATGGATCCTGCAGAAGTTCCCCAGCTAGGGTGCCCAGTTTGGTAGCAAAGTCTATGTTATTATCCAGCCAGGACTCCAAAGACCGTGATACCATAATTGACAGAATATAATTCCTCAAGTCATCATTTGGCCACAATTTCATATTAACCATTGTCCAGATATTAGCTAACCTGTTTGTTATTTCGCAACATTGCAGGCATGATGGCATATTCCCCTCATCTGCTTTCTTGGACTGGCAGACACTTTGCTTCGATTGCTGGAGCTCCATTTCTCCGGATCTCAGAAGTTCGGAAAGTGGCAACCAGGGGAAAGATGGGCAACCAAATCCTGCACCCACAATTGCAGTACCGTCTGCACTTGTGTCTAGCTTATCATATACCATTACAGTTGATCAAGCTTAAAAAGCAAACTTGGATTTTCAAGCAGACCAGTCACTGGAGTACATTTATGGATTGTGTTCTCATTCCCATACAGTCCCCAGGGGAGACAGTGAACAGCACAAGGAATGTATCTGCTGTTTCCCTTCAATATAAGTTTTGCATAACACAGAAATGCTACAGTCTGTAAACAATGTGAACACCTGTCATACACATGGCAACCAGAAGGTGGCACGGTCTTAACATTGACCAAGGACTGTCAGCTCCACTGTTGAATCTCAGCAGATTGATTTGTGAAGATAACTGCTTCTTGCATTTGTGTCTGTCTGCAACTACATACAAAGAAGCCCCTTTCTATACCTGGAAACTGATAACTCTTTGCTTGTTTCCATTTTCTTTTTATCCCCACCTTTAAATTAATATTGCTTTACTTTATGCTTTAGAGGACTATACTTATCTTCCTGTTAGAAGCACTTGGTTAATGAAATCCAAAAGGAGCCTTATGATTTAAATCTTGTTTACGTCTTATTTGTAACCAATTTCCATCGTGGGAACCACCTTAATTTTATATTTGTTCATTAGAAGAATTTAGGCCAAACAGTAATTAATTCTTTGGTCAAAATTAGCAAAATGAATTACCCATATCAAGTGGTGTGCATGTGTATAATTTAAAAGGACATCCTACATTTCAGATGTGCTAAACATTAGATTTATATTGCAGATTCCATTATAGTGAAAGGAAAAGGCTATGGATTCACTAGTATTTTCTTTCATTAAGAAAGAGGAGACCATGCCTTTGTATTTTATGAAACTCGTGTTATTGAGATTCATCAGAGGCCTTATTAGTCAAAATGAACAATGTTTAAACAAGTTGGCGATATTTCATTGTAGCTGGTGAGTGATGACAAATGGGTACCGTTTTAATACTCAAAAAAGTTACCAGTAAACTCTCTAAAATTAGTCACTCTTCAATGGTGAATAAAACCAATTTCCTTGATGTGCATTCTTGTATTTATCATTTCTTTCTTGACTGCTTAGATGGAAGGTCTAGACTGAAAATGGGCCTCCTCTTTTCCAATATTCTTCTGTATCACTCCCTTCACCAATGACTCCTCCATGTTTCTGTGCTCACACCTCTTCACAAAAGGGGATTTCTCTGTAAGCTGTTTTGTTGACTCAGCCTTCAAGGCATTCCTTCCTTCTGCCTCCACCATCTGGCAACCTTTCTGCCCCTACTCAACGTCTTCTCCACTTCTTCCAATATGCCTATTACATTGGAAAAGGGAGTGAGAGGGTGACTCTTTCCCACTGAAAAACTTACTTAGCCCTCATGTAGTATGGAAGCATCTGACATTAATTGAACCAAATTGCCACCTGGTTATATAGAGTTCAAACAACAACACAAAGAAAAGCTTATATTTATTTTTTAATAGCAGCATAAATCCCGAAACAATGACTCATTCCTACGAGCATTCTCTCCAACTGAGTTCCCCTTCAAAACAAACAAACAAAAAAAGATATCACCAATAAACCAGATTCTAGATATTTCACTCAGAGTATGGAGAAAATAGGTTTGAAAGAAACCAAGTGGGTGAAATTTATAAATACAGCTTTTTCATTGTTGGGCATTTTAAAGTCTATTTTATAGGTATAAACCTTAGAGAGCCCCAAATTTTAATCTTTTGTGTCCCAACCTCAACCTTCTATGCTTTAGAATAAAAAATGGCACTTTCTACATCCCCCTAGTTCCATTTCTACTTAAACCATAAACTAGAGAAATGAGAGCTTAGCCTCATACTGGCTCTCTGACATTCTGACTCTCCCCTCAGGGTCCCAGCATATGCCCATTCTGGCATAGATCAGAGAGCAGAAGGCTCAGGGGATACCATATGGCCAAGAGCCTGCATGCTACATTGGAACATGCTGAGGCTTCAGGTACCTCCAGCCAGGCTTATATCTGGTGTTTGTCTCAAGAGCCAGATCTGAATCCTAAGAAGTCCTCTGGGAATGAGAGTCCATTCCAGGGAGGACTGAGAATAGTTACTTCAAGCTGAAAATGTTTCAAGAATCTACATTAGTTGGGCTGAATTGTCATCCCCTCATATGAATCATGAACAACAAGGCCACTTTTGCTCTAGGATAAGTGGTGAAGTGAAGACTTCTGTTTTCTTCTGTAGGGAAAAGTGGAGACAATTCCCCACTCCTCCTTGACATAGCCTGTGATGCTAAAGGACTCAGAAAGTTTTCCTTCTTTTCAACGGCATCACTCTATAGTGGTTCTAATAAATAAAAAGTCTCAGGATTTTCTTCTTGATATACAGTAGGTGCTCAATAATTATAAAGTCAACAAATATAACTCTCAGGTTCTCCATGAAGTTAAACATGGGTGGTGGAATTTTATCCTGAAACTTCCTTTCTGCTCCCTCTTTCTCTCTTCCCCCTTTATCTCCAGTGTCTACATCAGAAGTCACAGACTTCCCTTTATGGAGGTGTTGGTGAAGTTGGAATAAAGAATCTTGGCTCTCAACAAAAGTCAGTTGAGGTCTCTTGCTGTTTCCTTAATAAAGCATAGCAATTCAAATAAGCTAAATTTAAACTTCAGAATAGCATGATATAATAAATGTTGTAGGAGAACAAAATGAGAAAAACCAATCAGGTATAGAAAGAAGAATTCAGAAAGAAATGGAGAATAGGAAAAGTGTTGGAATAAGAAAGTAGGAAAGAAGGAGAGAGAGGGAGAGAGAGAGAGAAAGAGAGAGAGAGAGAGAGAGAGAGAGAGAGAACTGTAATACTGTGTATCAGAGAAAAAGGAACATGCAATGAGTAGGTCAGTGATTTTTTTTTTTTAAGGATTGTTTTCTTTTCTTTGCTTGAGTTCTCTCATTTGTGAATGTGCACTTTCTTCTGAAAAACTCTTGTGGAGATTATGTGAGTTGGTAGGTGAAAGTATTTTGGATTGGCACATGATACATGGCAAGCTCACATACAGGTTAGCCAAAATTATTTTCTAAAAATTCTATAAGAAGCATATCTTATCTTTATAATTTAAAATTTTTAAAAATTTTTTGGTTGGTCTTACTTTTTCTAACTCCACACACTTTAAGATATGAGATAAGTAAACACAAAAAATAAAGCTGAATAAGACTGAAGATTAGGATGGTGAGAAAATTACTATAATTCATTAGAATAAAGAAGGCAAAAATACAGTTAATTATAGGATGCAGGAGAGGAAAGACAAGAGCTAGAAGGAAAGAGAAAAAGTTACCGAGGCAGACTGAGACACTGAATGTAAGTAATGTTTCAGGGTCATATCCCAAAATTCACTGAGATCCTAGCACATGGTTAAAAAGTGAATAGTTTACCACTTTTATCACTTTGTTCCCTTGTTATTTAAATCCTCACACCTTAAAACTGGAAGCTGAACTCTGAGTAGATTTTTCCAGAGCAGCAGAGTAGTGTGCAAAGCATGCCCTGGTTTGAAGCAGTCATTACCAAAGCACTATTACCCTGAAGGCAAGAGAGGCAAGTTCAGGGCTTCCTGGGCTGGAGGTCCCCAGCTGTGTCGACATTCATTCCTCATCTTTGGTCCGACAATCAGGAGCCTGCTCTGTCCTGAAACCACTCACCTGAAAATTGTCCATGAGAGCCTGTCATGTTCAGTGTTATTCTGATGGCTTAAGGGCTACATATGGCTTTTGTGGCAAATTGTGGTGAATTGAGGAGAACCGGAGCCACAGTGTCCAGTCTGAAGATGGCAACTGTCACTCAACAACAGCAGCTGCTTACATGTGGCAATGTAAGCTCAATGCTGTCTAATCTTCTAATTGTTTTTGTTCATTTGTTTAATATTGAGCTAAAATTCTGGATTTTTAAAATATGATATCTTTCACTTTCTAAAATTAGCAATTAATTAAAAATATTTAAGCCCTATGCCGGGCAATTATTTGTGGGCCAAAAAGAATATGCCTGCAATTGAGACTTCTGGTCTATAGTGTTGGGTGTGAATTAAAAGGCTGTATTCTACAAATAACGTGCCAGGCTCTGAATAACTGGAAGTGTACAGACGAATAAAACATATTTTCTGCCTTTAGGGAGTTTCATGTCTGGTGTAGAAGAAAGACCTTTAAGAAGGTAGGTCACAGTCCAGTAGTGTGGCATTACTATAGAGAGCAGAGCAAAGTGCCTGCCATCTAACACAGGAACAATGTTGGACAATGTCTGAAAGAATCAAAGAAGACTTAATGACGGAGGTGGCACTAGAGCTAGTGTGTCCTGTAATTCCCAAACATAAAGGACCATAGAGAGTTTGGTTGGCTTTCTGAGGGAAAGAGGTCATTTGAACTGAGGCATAAAGCCAAGCCTTTTCTGATCAATGGCAGTTATCTTAGGGGAGAAAAACTGTTCCATCCTTTATAAGTAAACACAGAAAGCAAGGAAACAATGGACAGATACACAGACGTGGATGGTGTTGGGATGAAGAAAAATGATAATTTTTTAACATGAGAATAAAGTGTTAAAAATATAAGAAACTCAAGAAAATTGAACAAGCATATGAGAGAAAATTTAGAAAATGATAAGTGAGCTCATAATGACTTTCAGCAATGCCTTAAAGTTCTGGGATTATCTGGACATTTGATTGCTTGCAGAGGGAGGGGGAGCATTGTTGTTAAAAAGGGATGATTCAGACTCAGCTTTCTACTTCTTCTCATAAGGAGAAACTGGTGATAAAAAACATTAGCACCTGTACAACTTTCTTCTAGGATGTAGATTGTAATTGGTGGTGAACTGCAAGATCTAAACACTTAAAAACTGTGGTTATAATGTTATCATGTTTCTTATATTGAGCTATTTTTGAGGACAAACTTTTAACTTAATGTCCTACTTATGTTACCTAACCAAATATTTGTGGCATTTATTCTTTGGTTACTCTACAAGTGTTCCAGGAGGCATAGTATTCCTGACTGGATCCGCCTATGTGCTACATAGTCAGCAGAGAGAAAAGAAGACTTATGAATAGAAGTGGTTACATTATTCTTGCACACAATTAGATCATAATTATCCTTCAAAGCAAATATGATTACCCTTTTCATTCTACTCATAATTCTTAGGTTGAATATTGCCAAATTGGGACTTGAGTTCCATTTCAAGGTTTCCCTTGATGCTAATTTTAACCTGAATTCATCTGGATAAAAAGGTCTATGAGACACGCAGCATGATTTGCCCTGAACACCACTCCTCCAGAATAGAAATAATATCAGTACCCAAGGACAATATACTGTTCAGGATAGGCTAAATTATGATGCAATACAAATAATCCTGAAACCTCAGTGGCTTAACATAATGAAAATTTATGTCTTACTCACATTTTATGTGTCAAAGTTTTCATTCACACATACTTCCCTAACCACTGAAGAAGGGGAAGGGGGATGAGTCACATCATGTACTGTTCCTTAAAGCTTCTGTCCAGAGATCATCCAATTACTTCTATTTCATTGACTAAAGCAAGTATGTTCATTTAATTTTGAAATGAGCAAGGAAGTGCAATCCTACAATATACCAGGAAGGAAAGAAGAATTGCATTTTCCATGCACAGCTCTGGTGGCTATCATAGGTATAAATCCTGGAGAGAGAAATTTTCTCTTTAGGTTACTTCAAAGTATAAGCTAATAGCTACTAGCTGATGAGATGAGTCATTTGATCCATGCTCCCAGTCATTACTCAAGAGGAGGCATGACTGAAAAGTACAAAGATAAAAGGATTATCTTTTTTCCTCAAGAATCTGGAGAGCCAGTGACAGGGAAGAAGGTAATTATATGCATATAAGTAATCACAATGTCTTGTAATCGCTGGAATAGAGGGAAGCACCAAAAGCAATAGGATCATGGTAAAGGAGAAGGATTTAAGAGATTTACAGAGGATATAACTGAGAGCACTTAGTCACCAGTCAGTTCCTGGGTATGAGAGACAAATCTTGCATGATTCCCATGTTAATTGGACATTGATTCATTAATCAAGAAAAGGATCACAGAATTAAGAACAATCTTGGAAAGGAGAATGTATGAATTCAGCTTTATTTAAGTTGCTTGAGTATTGATGGGAGATTTAAAAAAGAGATATCCAGTAGATGTCTAAGTACAGAGATCTGAGCTAAAGAGAGCTATTTACATTTAGTTGAACAACTATTTATTTAATGACCACTATATGAAGTACTTTGCGAGGTGTTTTGGATACAAAGTTGAATAAAACATAATTCATGCCACTGTCACTGAGGAGCTACATTCAATGTGAACAAAACACACATCAATAGATAATTATCCTGCAAGATGGTCTCCATTATAAGATGCGCAGGGTACTCTGGAAAACTAGCAGAGATACCTTTAACCACACTTAGGAGGGTGAGGGTGTTCGCTATTCAAGCTGGTTTTCTTGGAGGTGATGTCTGAACTGAGTGTGGAACATTGGATGGAAACTCTTTAGACATGGTGAAGCATGACAATTTACAGTTTCTGTAGTTATAATTATTGGATTTGGATCTTGAATTCATTGTCTTCTAGAGCAAGTCACTAAAACCTTTCTGTTCCTTGGTTTTCTAATCTCTAAAATAATATTTATAGTAGTGCTATAATATCTCAAGGTAATTCTGATTGAATACGATGGTACATATCATCAAGAAAAGGTATTGCCCAGACATGTAAAAAGTACTCTACAAACATAAATTATTATAATAATTATTATCTGTAGAGATGGGATGGAGAAAGGATATTATGGACAGCAGACATAACAAAACAAATGTTTATGAGATCATAACAGCAGGTTTATTTGGGGAACTATAACCACTCTACTATTGCTAGAATTTGAAGTGTGAGGCAGGGAGTGGCAAAAAAGGAGCCTGGAGAGGCTGCCAGAGGAGAAAGAACACAGTGTTAAGAATTATTTCACAGACAGTAGCAGCTATTAACGGGTGTTAAGAAAAAAAGAGATGATCATTTTTCTGTTGTTAAGAACTCTGTCCAGGAGCTATTTGAATTTGCAGGGGAAAAAGGATGGAAGCTGAAAATTAGGAGTATATTGCAGTTTTGTAAGTTAGAAATGGATTAGGACCAAACTAAGCAGTAATAGTGGAACAAAACAGAAAGAGTAGACTTAAGAAATACTTAGAAGTAAAACCAGCAAATCATTGTGATTGAATAGGGCCAGGCTAACTTGATTCTCTCAAGTTTCTTCCTTCGGTACCAGGAGGATGGTAGTGTTACCAACGATGTATTTTAAAATGCAGAAGGAGAATCAGGTTTGGGGGATGTTGGCACTGTATTTCTAAGACTTCTTAGTGGAAATACTCAAACGGAGCTTAGGAAAAATTTAGAGCTACAGATACATAATTTGGATGTCAATAGAAAAATTAGGAGAGTAAGTAATCGCTTGGAGTGTTAAGAAGGAAGACCAATGGACTGAGGATAAACTCTGGTGAACACCAGAAATTAATGGATGGGAAAAGAAAGAGAAATCCACCTAGGAAACCTAGAAAAATAGTCAAAGTTATTTTTGGGGAATAAGAACTAAGAGAATAGTCATCCATTTATTTAAATAACAAATATATTGTGCATCTGCTCTTCCCAGTACTGTGGCTAACAGATAAATATTCAGAGAAAAGTGTCAGTAAAGTGAACCAAAAATTGTCCATTACATTTAGCCATAGTGAACCTCACTGAACAACTGAATGGTAGTAATTTCTGTGGATTGTCGGAAGCAAAGACTTGAAAACAATGGAATGAAGAAGGAAAAATAGACGAAGAGAAAGAAATGGTAAGCGCAAACAAATTCTGCATAAGCTTACATATAATAATATGTAGTAAAAGGGGAAAAAACCAAACAACAAAAATAGGGGATAGGTGGAAAAAAGACAGGAATACAAAGAAGGATTTATTGGTGTGAGGTTAAAACTGAGAAAACAACATTGGTAAGAACAGAAGGGTAACTAAATACATCAACAGATGTAAAAACAAAACCCA
>CAUYQG010195063.1:0-25194 GCA_963574415.1 Tarsius wallacei
TTTCAACCAGATAAGCCATTATATGATGCACCTTGAAACATTTATAGAATTATCATTCTTTATGTTCCTCTTGTTTTCCAACATCCTTGCCTTCTGTCTTATTAAATTTGTTTACATTTTTAATTGACAAATAATAATTGTATATATTTATAGGTTACATTGTGATGTTTTGATATACATATACAACGTGGAATGGTTAAATTCATCTAATTAGCATATCCTTTACAGTACTTATTTTTATGGTGAGACATTTGAAAGTCACTCTTAGAAACCTTGAAATAAACATGTACTACTTTATTATTATTATTATTATTTTTTTTTGATGGATTGGTAAATACATTTTATTTTATTTTATTTATTTTTTTTTTTTTATTTTATTATGTTATTGTGGGGTACAGTTAGGGGTTACGCATACAAAAATATTTCGTTCAGGTACCCTTGTTGATAAGAGGTGTCTCCCCATCCTCATATAGATCCCCACCACCATTAATCCCATCCCCCTCACCCTCCCCCCCGACAGATGGTTTTTTATTTGTTGGTTTGTCGGTTTGTTTTGGGCTTGCTCTATACATATATTTGGGTGTGTGTGTTCTAATTTGATTTGCCCCTTTTTCTCTCTATTTTTTCGTGTATGGGTATATTTGAGGGTGAGTGTATCTTCTGGGTTTTTTTGGGGGGTGGAGTGTTTTGTTTATCTGTGTGCTTGCCTATTTGTTTTATCTTTTATTCCTCTTTCCCTTCATCTTCCTTCCTTCTCCTTTCTTTCTTTTCCTCTGTTCTTTTCCTTTCTCTTTTGTCGCTTTGGTTTCAGGGAGGTATACATATGCTCCCTTTGAATGGACATATGTGAGGTGGTGGGAAGTGGGTTCCAGGGGGCTCACACTACATTCACCAAATACCGTGATCTGCAGGTAGCTTCTAAACCTTGACTACCCCATTACATCTTATTCAAATCTCAAAACTGAAAGACAGCACAGCTTCCCACTCCTAGCCTGGCTTAAAATTTTAACAAATCCAGAAACTCTACCTTAGGGAAGAATAAAGGGTTGAGCAAAAAGAAGTGAAAGCTATTCCCCCTCTCATGAGCATTGGAAATAAAGAGGGAAAAAAATCCACCCAAAGAACACAAGTATCCACCACCCACCCCCCACCAAACCCAAAAAAGACAGCACCTGAGAGTACAGACTTTAGAGTTCAAACAATGAAGAACACCCAGAGCAACTGGACTTAGACCACAAATCCAGACATCAATGTATGCATAAAGAGGATGAATAAAAATCAAGAAAGGCAAGAAGAAAGAATGAAATATTTTATAACAGAGATCATGGCCATAAAAAACACAGCGAATGAAATGAATAACAAACTGGCAAGCATGGAAAGCAGAAATAACCAAGCAGAAGAAAGAATCTCAGAGCATGAACACTGAAATATGGAACTAACCCAAATGTAAAAAATATAGAAAAGAAACTTTAAAAGACAGAACAAAGCCTACAAGAGATGTGCAACTATATTAAGAGGTCAAGCTTATGCCTGATCGGTACCCTAAGGCACAAAGGGACACAGAGAACACCCCAGAACAAATATTCCATAAGGTTATCCAAGGAAACATCCCTTATCCCATCAGAGATGCAACCATCCAAACACAAGTGATTCAGAGAATTCCTGGAAGGCATCACATGAAGAGACCAATTCCTAGACACATAGTAATTCACCTTATACAAAGTAGGATAAAAGAAAAAATCCTAAAGGCATCGAAAGAGAAAGGTCACACTATCTACCAGGGAAGACCAATAAGAATAGTGGCAGATTTATCTCGAAAAACACTACAAGCTAGAAAAGACTGGAGTCCAATCTTCAAAGGTTTCAAAGATAAACAATTCCAACCAAGAATTTTCTACCTGGCTAAACTAAGCTTCAGCAGCGATGGAGAATCAAAATCCTTCCCAGACAACCAATCCCTAAGAGATTATACTGCTTCCAGACCAGCTCTACAGGAGACACTTAATAAGGTATTAAGTATAGAAGAAGGGGGAAAAAAAGAAATATCAAGCACTCCCCAAGAGTACAGGAAGACACAGAATCAACAGAGAATACATCATGACTCCAAACTTGAAAGCACACACATACATCAACTCAAAAGCTAAAAGAAAACAAAAAAAACTTTATAAGAGCCTCATGACAAAAATAAATTCTCACATTTCAATAGTCAGCGTGAATGTGAATGGACTAAATGCACCACTGAAAAAACATAGAATGGAAAACTGGATTTAAAAAAGCAGAACCCAACAATATGCTGCCTTCAGGACACACATCTCACTACAAAGGATACCCACAGACTCAAAGTTAGAGGATGGAAAACAAACTTTTAAGGTAAATGGAAAACAAAAGAAGGCAGAAGTCACAATTTTAATATCAGACAAATCAACTTTCAAGCTATTAAAAAATTTTAAAGGTACAGAATGGCACAACATAATGGTAAAATGTTCAATTCATCAACAAAAAATATTCATCCTAAATAAATTTGCACCCAATACAGGAGCACCAGGATTTATAAAGCAACTACTAAGTAAACTAAAAAAAAGATATTGACTCTAACACTATAATAACTAGGAACTTACCTACTAACAACCATAGACAGATCATTGAGGCAAAAAATCAACAAAGAGATCCAGAACCTCAACTTGAAGATTGACCAGATGGACTTAGTAGACCACCTATAGAACACTCCACCCAACAACCATGGAATATACACTCTACTAATCACCACATGGAACATACTCCAAGATCAACCACATCCTCGGCCATAAATCAAGCACGAACAAATTCCGTAAGATGAAAAATCTACCATGCATCTTCTCGAACCACAGTAGAATAAAAATAAATATCACCACCAACAAGAGCCCCCCAAAACACACAAAGACATGGACACCAAACAGCACACAGACATCAAAACAGAAATTAAAAGATTCCTGGAAACAAGCAAAAATGAAGAAACATCTTGCTAAAACCTCTGGGATGCCATGAAATCAGTACATAGAGAATTTATAGCTCTACAAACACACATCAAAAAAATAGAAACATCAAGAGTGAAACGTCTAACAAATCACCTAAAGGAGCTGGAAAGGCAAGACCACCAAAACCCTAACTTCAGCAGAAGAACCCAGATAACCAAAGAAAAAGCCCAAATATGGGACATAAAAGACAAAAATAACATAGAAAAAGAATCAACAAAACAAAAACCAGGTTCTTTGAAGATTGACAGACCACTACCCAGAATGACAAAGAAAAAGAGAGAAAAAGCTAAATAAAAACAATTAGAAATGCAAAAGTTCAAGTCACAGCTGACCTCGAAGGAACACAAAAGATTATCAGAGATTACTGTGCACACTTGTATGGAAACAAATTTGAAAACCTAAATGAAATTGAGGACTTTCTGACATCACACAACTTCCCAAAGGTGAAGCAAGAAATTGAGACCCTAAATAGAACAATAACAACCCAGGAAATTGACTCCATCATAAGAAAACTACCTACAAAAAAAATTAAAAAGCCCTGGGCCAGATGGCTTTTCAGCAGAAGTCTACAAAATATACTAGGAGGAGCTGATACCAATCCTATTGAAAGTATTCCAGGCAATCAAGAAAGACGGAACTCTCCCCAAATCATTTCATGAAGCTAACATCACACTGATACCTAAACCAGGCAAAGACCTGACAAAGAAAGCAAACTACAGGCCAAACCCCTGATGAACATAGATGCAAAAATTCTGAACAAGACTCTAGCAAATCAGATCCAAAAATACATCTCAAAAATCATCCACCATGACCAATTAGGCTTCATCCCTGGGATTCAGGGCTAATTCAACATCCTCAAGACCATAAATATAATTAAATACATCAACAGATGTAAAAACAAGAATGATATGATACATCATTAGATGCACAAAAATTTGACAAAATTCAACATGCATTCTTGATTTAAAAAATACTTGAACACCTACGTATAGAGGGCACATACTTCAAAATAGTAAGAGCCGGACCCAAGGACCATGACTCTCAGTTGGGCCAACAAGCTGATGCCGCACTGGGAGTTGCCCTTCCATGGCTCCGTACTGCTCCTGCTGCGCCTTCTCATGGCCTCCACTCAGGAGACTTCCAGAGCAGGTAAGGGCTCTGTGGCAAGTGGGACATGGGAAGGGGGTTGGGCAGGGTGGTGGAGGGGTCACCAATTTGGGGTATGGGTCAAGGGCTAGACTCTGAGGCCAGCCTGGGTAAAAAAAAAATTAGTAAGAGCCATCTACGATAAACCCAAAGCCATCATATTACTAAATGGACAGAAACTGGAAGCATTTTCCCTGAAAACCAGAAAAAGACAAGGCTGCCTATTCTCACCCCTCTTGTTCAACATAGTGTTGGAAGTCCTAGCCAGAGCAATCAGACAAGAGAAGGAAATCAGGGGAATCCAAATAGGAAAAGAGAAAGTTAAGCTATTCCTATTTGCAGATGATATGATCCTATGCCTGGAAAATCCAAGTGAATCTATCAAAAACCTCCTTGCACTGATAAAGGACTTTGGCAAAGCATCAGGGTACAAAAACAACGTGCAAAAGACCGTCACATTTTCATACACCAACAAACAGGCAAAGAACAAAATAAAAAGCACAATCCCATTCACAATGACCACAAAAGAATGAAATACCTTGACATCTTACTAACCAAAGAAGTGAAAGACCTTTACAACAAAAACTACAAAACACTGCTCAAAAAAATCCAAGAAGACAAAAGCAAATGGAAAAATATTCCATGCTCACGGATAGGAAGAATCAACATTGTTAAGATGTCCATCCTACCAAAGGCACAGAGTCAATGCAATACCCATTAAATTACCAACATCATTCTTCTCAGACCTGGAAATAATCAATACAGAAATTCATATGGAAACAAAAATGACCATGAATAGCCAAAACAATCCTCAACAAAAGAAACAAAGTGAGAGGTATCACACTTCCAGACTTTAAACTTTATTATAAGGTTATAATAATCAAAATAGTCTGATATTGGTATAAGAGTAGGCATACGGTCCAATGGAACAGGACAGAGACTCCAGAAGCAAAACCTCAATTTCTCAACCAACTCATCTTCAGCAAAGCTTCCATCAACAATCAGTGGGAGGAGCACAACCTTTTCAATAAATGGTGCTGGGAAAACTGGCTGATCTCATGCAGAAGAATGCAACAGGACCCTTCCCTATTACCATACACAAAAATCAACTCCAAATGGACCAAAGACCTAAACATAAAACCTCAAACTATAAGAATCTTAGAAAACACAGGAGATACCCATACAGAAATTGGAATAGGCAACCAATTCCTGATCAAAATCCCAAAAGCCCATGTCATAAGAGATAAGATAGACAATTGGGAACTCATCAAACTGAAAAGCTTCTGCAAAGCAATAGAAACCATCAAAAGAGTAGGAAGGCAGCCCACAGAATGGGAAAAAAATATTTGCCAACTACATAACTGACAAAGGTCTAACATTTAGGATCTACAAGGAACTCAAATGAGCTGAAAGGAAAAAAACAAACAGTCCCATTAAAAAGTGGGCAAAAGACATGAATAGACATCCAAAAAGACATGTGAACAGCCAAAAGATACATGAAAAAATTCTCAGACTCACTAATCATCAGAAAAATGCAAATCAAAACCACACTGAGATACCATCTAACTCCAGGAAGAATGACCATCACTAATAAAACAAAAACAAAAGATGCTGGCGGGGATGCGTAGAAAAGAGAACGCTTCTACACTGTTGGTAGGAATGCAAACTAGTTCAACCTCTAGGGAAAATGGTGTGGCAATTCCTAAAAGAACTAGAAATTGGCCTTCCACATGACCCAGCAATCACACTTCTGGGAATATACCTGGAGGAACTCAAACCCTTCTACAAAAAAGATACCTGCACACACATGTTTATTGCAGCACTATTTGCAATAGCAAAAACATGGAACCAACCATGCTGCCCATAAAAGTGGACTGGATAAAAATGAAATGGTACATATTACATGATAGAATTTTATGCAGCCATAAAGAAAGACAAAATTACAGTCTTCACAGAAACTTAGATAGATTTAGAGTCTGTCATACTTGTGATCTGTCACAGAAACAAAGAACTGAGTACCACAAGTTGTCATTCAAAAGTGAACCCTGAACATCTATTATAATACTACAAGAATAGAATTGGCAGTAACAGGACACCTCCAGGGGAGGAGGAGGGTACATAGCATCAATAAGGGGACTGATCCTAATGCAGACGAAGTGAAGTCCAATGGGTTTGTACATAAACCACTTATGTACCCAATCCTGATCTGTACCCCACATCTTTAAAAGAAAAAAGAAAAAAAAAAGATTATATCATCAGTGACCAAAGACTTTTTCTTTTTCAATTTTAATGCCTTCTATTTATTTCTCTTGTCTAACTTCTCTGTCTGGGACTTCCAGCACTACGTTGAATAGTAGTAGTGAGAATAGGAAGGCATTTTTATATTTTTCTGATTCTTAGGGAAAATTATTTCAACTTTTCCCCATTTGGTACTATGTTGACTGTGTGTTCATCATATATGGCTTTTTTTTTTTTTCCCCTCCCCTGGCAGTTTCCCACTACTGCCAATCCCTTTCTTACCGTATTATGATAATTGTTCAAGGTCCGCTTATGAGTGAGAACATATTGTACTCTGTTCTTTGTTTCTGTGATAGATCACTGAGTATGATCGACTCTAAATCCATCCAAGTTGCTGCGAAGTCTATATATTTGTCCTTCTTTACAGGTGCATAATATTCCATTGTGGATATGTACCACATTTTTTTAATCCAGTCCCGTTTCGACGGGCAGCATGGCTGGTTCCATATTTTTGCTATTGTGAATAGTGCTGCAATAAACATGCATGTGTAGATAACTTTTTTGTAGAATGATTTGAGTTCTTCCAGGTATATTCCCAATGGGGGATTGCTGGGTCATATGGAAGGTCAATTTTTAGTTCTTTCAGAAATCACCACACTGTTTTCCAAAGAAGTTGCACTAGTTTGCATCCCCACCGGCAGTGTAAAAGCATTCCTTTTTCTCCACATATGACTTTGTTATTTTGAGGTTTGTTCCTTCAATTCTTAGTTTGTTAAGGGTTTTTATCATAAAGTCATGCTGCATTTTATCAGATACTTTTTCTGGTCTCTATTGAGATGATCATTTTTTTTAATTCTGTTTTTGTGGTAAATCACATTTATTTATTTGTGTATGTTGAACCATCCTTGCATCTCAAGAATAAAATCAACTTGATCATGATGTATTATCTTTTTTGGTGTACTGTTGAATTCAGTTTGCTAGCATTTTGTTAACGATTTTTGCAATGTTCATCAGGGATATTGAACAGTAGATTTCTTTTTGTTGTTGTGTATTTACCTGATTTTGGCATCAGGTTGATACTAGTTTCCCAGAATGAGTTAAGGAGAGATCTTGCCTCAATTTTTTGAAATAATTTCAGTAAAATTTGTTCCACCTCTTCTTGGTATGTCTATTAAAGTTCAGCTGTGATTCTGTCTGGTCCTGACTTTTCTTTGTTGGGAGATTTTTTACTATTGATTCAATTGTATTAGTCATTGCTGGTTTGTTCAGGATTTTAATTTCTTCATGGTTCAATGTTGAGAGGTTGTTGTTTCCAGGAAATTATCCATTTTCTCTTGGTTTTCTAGTTTGTGCACATAAAGAAATGCATAGTAATGTCTGATGGTCTTTTGTATTTCTGTCATATCATTGTAATGTCACCTTCACCATTTCTGATTGTGGTTATATAAATCTCCTTTTTTTCTTCTTTAATCTAGCTACTGATCTATTGAATCTATTTATCCTTTCAAAGAACCAACTTTTCATTTCATTGATCCTTTGTATCACTTTTTGTCTCAATCTCGTTTAGTTCTGTTTAGATCATTATTATTTGTTTTCTTCTGCTGGCTGTGCTTTTGGTTTATTCTTGTTTTTCTAGTTCCTTGAGGTGTGATATTAGGTTGCTAATTTGAGATTTTTCTCTTTTTTGGTTATATACATCGTTTTAGATAAATTTATATAGTTTTATATAAATTCTCCTTTTAGCAATGTTTTTGCTGTATTCCAGAGGTTTTGCTATGTTATGTCTCTATTTTCATTTGTTTCAATATATTTTTATTTCTTTCTTAACTTTATTGTTTACCGAAAGATTATTCAGAACCAAGTTGTTTAGTTTCCATGCATTTATGTAATTTGAGGGTTCTTCTTGGTATTGATTTCTACTTGATACTATTTTAATTTTTTAATTTATTGGCACTTGCTTTATGAGCTAGAATATGGTCTATTTTTTAGAATGTCCCATGCACAGATGAGAAAAATGTGTATTCTATAGTTGTTCGGGTAGAATGTCCTGTAAATGTCTGTTTGATTAATTAGGTCCAGTTTAAGTACAGACTTTCTTTATTGACCTTCTTCTTTGATGATCTGTCTAGTGCTGTCAGTGGGTATTGAACTCCCCCACTGGTATTATATTGCTGTCTATCTCTTCTCTTAGGTCTGGTATTATTTGTTTTATGAAGCTGAGTGCTCCATTGTTGGGTGCATATATATTTAGGACAGTTATATCTTCTTGTTGAATTGAATCCTTTGTCACTGCAAAATGATTTTGGGGGTGTTTTGTTAACTGTTGTTGATTTAAAGTCTGTTTTGTGTTAGAGTTACCAGGTTTTGGTGTTCAAGAGTTTATACTTCTCACCAACAAGTGATGTTAATATAGTCAAGATTATACAAACACCAAAATTTCATCAACCCTATACAAGAAATAAGGAGATGGAAAGTAATTCCAACCCTATATGGTAGATGGTTACTGAAAGCAGTCACATTATGAAATTTACATTATAGAAAATCCCTCTGGCGGCTTTGTGGGGGAGATATTGGAGGGAAGTGAAGACCCGATGCCCAGAGATTAATAGGAAGTTTGGAATAAACGATCCTGGACTAAGAAAATGACACTGAAAATGAACAGAAAGAGACAAATATATGCACCATTTTTTTTCTTTATTTTGCTTTTTTGCCACATTTTTTAAGGGCAGACAGAATTCTAGTGGATGGGAGCAAAATCTAGGTGTCTCTGGGATTTTAGCCTGAAAAAACTGGATGGCATCACCAATCTAGGTGCAAAATGAAAAAGAACTCAGTTTCTAAGGAGAAGGCGACAAGTTTAATAAAAGTTATATGTGGAATCTTTTTTTCAAGTTATATTTTCTGGAGTTCAAAAAATAAATCAGAGCTGGTATTAGAAATTGGGGAGGATAGAGGTCTAAAACACTTAGGATGACTTTTTTTAATACATAAAAGCAATAACTGCAAAGAAGGAGTACCAATACATCTATCCTCAAGTTCAAGTGAATCAATTTTTTAATTAAGATTCAGTGGCAAATTTGTGTAGGGGAGAAGGTAAACATTTGTCCAAAAATGTTAATTTTGACCTTGAACATTATTCTTCTAATCTTTTACTAACAGTTTATTGCTGCCACTACAAGAATTGCTGCATGTCATTCTGAAGCTCATGGAAGGCAAGCCAGTTTCCAAAAAATTTGTGTTAGGAAACACAAATGTGTTAGGGGGCACACACAAATAATAGTGTTTCTGTGACACCAACTTCTACTCATTTAGTAACCCAGAGAGAACAGTAAGATACTTTCTTTGAATAGCTATTTACACTATTTTAAGTAATATATTTTTTAATAATTATATATTAAAAATTTTATTACATGGAAAGTTTCATATATTTCTTCATTGCAGCTTTATAGCTCTTCATTTATAGGTAGCTTTTAATTTTTGTGATTTATATACTTTGTATTTGTCTTTTATTTAGTTATAAACCTGGTTGATATAAAATAGAAATCTTTTACATTTTTATTGATTTATTCATAAACCAGTGTCTCCTCTTTTTCGCTTTAAAATATCAATTTATAATCATTTCATATTCACATGATTTTCTTTGCATACAAAAATAATGACTATTGTTTAGGAAATAATTTGTGTACTTTATAAGAAGAAAGAAAGATTGGGAAAAAAAATAATTGTCATATATGTTGAGTGGTATAAGAATTTATATCCTCTGGTCTCAAAACATTTTATTAATTCATAATATTAAAGTTTCTTGAGTTGTCTCTCTATAATTTTCCCCTTTCCAAGTCTAACTAAGTCTAAAAATCTTAATAGTAACTAAATCTGAGTGTGGGTGAGCAAATTCAGATGTTTAATGCTCAAAGCTTCTAGGCAATTATCTTCATTTTGATTATTCCTCAGGTATATAGACACTGATAAACTCAGAGGGCATGAATAGAGGTATATATGTGGATTAGAAGAGTTATGGCTTTGAGAATCACTTCCAAAAGTAAGAGTTTTCAACATTGGTATAATGAGAAATATGCCCAATATGTGAGATTTCAGCAATCACCATCACTAAAGTCTTCAAAAATAAACAAGGACACTACATTACACTACATCCACTCCTCCTCAATATTCTTAGGATCTTTCAAGCAAGGGTTCCTATGAAGAACTGATCAGATCAGGATAGAGTTCTTGAAGAGAAATTTTACAGAGGATAATGAATATATTAAGCAAACTAAAAAATATGTATGAAATGTTTAAATAAAGAGATTCATTTCCAAGAACAGTCAAGATGAATCTGAATTTCTTGGATTGTGCATAAAGGAACTCTTCCTGAAACTTAAAACCTTAACAAACACCCTCCTCATTGCCACCTTCATGTCCTTGTTTCTAAATGTATAGATGACAGGATTCATAAAAGGAGTAATAAGAGCATCAAAGATAGCTAAAAATTTATCTATGGGTAAGGTAGGGAATGGCTACACATAGACAATTATCAAGGACCAAAGAAGAAAACTACAACAGTGATATGAGCAGAGAGGGTGGAGAGGGCCTTGAATGAACCACCTGAGGAGTGTTTACGAACCATGACCAGGATAAAGATATAAGACACAATCAAGATGAAGAAGGTGCCCATGGAGATGAAGCCACTGTTGGTAGTGACCAGAAACTCCGGTCTATATGTGTCTGTACACGCAAGCTTGATGAACCGAGGAAAATCACAATAAAAACTATCCATTTTGTTGGGACCACAAAAGGGTTAAGTTTACAACAAATGCCAGTTGGGCCACAGAGTGAATCAGTCCAGTGGTCCAACCGACACATTTGTGGGCTCATAATGGTCAGGTAGTGGAGGGGCTTACAGATAGCAATGTATTGATCATAGGCCATGACTATGAGCAGCACCATCTCTGCACCCCCAACACCGTGAATAAAAAACATCTGAGTAATGCACCCTTTCAAGGAGATAACTTTATGTTTTCTGAAAAGGTCATAAATCATCTTTGGAGTTGCAATGCTGGAAACACCTGTATCAATGAAGGAGAGATTTGCCAGCAAGAAGTACATTGGGGAATGTAAGTGACAGTCTAAGATGATTGTGAGCACAATGAGAATATTTCCCAGCATACTTGCTACATAAAATATTGTGAAAAACATAAAAAGGAGAATCTGAATCTCCCAAGAACTGGTGAGTCCCAGCAACAAAAATTCAGACACCACTGAGTGATTTCTTCCATCCATCTTCATGTGAAAAACTGACCTTGAACTTACCTGAAGAGCGCAAGAAGAAGAACATTTTTTTCGAAGAAATCTTGTCTACTGGAAGGAAAAACATAACTTTCAAATTGAAAGAGACATCCTAGCTATAGAATAATGACACAAATGTCAAAAACTAAGTATCACCTGGCCATTTTACACAGAGTTTACATAGTACAAGATTCACTAGCCCTAGAACTTTTTCCATACCTAGATTTTTGGTTTTATTTAATCATGTAGCCTCGAATTTAGTTTGGGCTTTAGTGTATAATCAAGAAGATAAAATGTAAACAAAGACAAAGTCACCTAAGAATTTAAAGTGAGGTGTATCAGGAAGTAGAGAGGTTTACACTTTCTAATTTCTTTATGGGAAAAATGCCACAAAATGGAGATGTGCTAAAATAGAGAAAAGGAATTTATTTTTGTGTTACATGTAGCCACCATCCTACATCCTATAGCTTTTTACTGAAATGTCTTGGGTATTCTAGGTTATTTTGTCATCAGCAAAAAGGCATAGCTTTTTTATTGTTTTTCATTTTTGCTGGTTTGATTAAGATGGTATTCCTTCACCGCCTCTTTATTAACATAGAAGTCTTCCCATACTTTTCTATTCTGTTTATGGTCACCACGCCTTTTGCAGTGACATAACTCTTTACTGTTATTTTGAAATAGGATGTCAACTATTTCCCCTACCAATATGATCTATTTCCTTTCTTCTTTCTTCCAACACTAATTAAGATGAGGCCCTTAAAGTAATTTTCTCCCTCCTCTTCTTTCCTCCTTACCCCCTAAAAATTGTCGGTTCTTCTATCCTCACTATGTTGCTTTCTTTCATGATTTTCAACACATTTCTTTATCCTATGTGCTTTCAGATATTTATTGCACCTAATCTTTCAGCCTCAAATTTGGATTTCAGGAATACTCATCTAGCTGAGCATGGTGGTGCATGCCTGTAGTCCCAGCTACTCATGAGGGAAGAGGATCGCTTGAGTCTAGGATTTCAAGGCTGTAGGGTGCTATGATCATACCAGTGAATAGCCACAGCACTCCAGCCTGTGCAGCATAGCAAGACCCCATCTCTTAAAAAAAGAAAAGAAAGAAAGAATAATCATCCTATCTTTAAATTCATCTTCTGAATTGTTCAGCTTCAAAAAAACCTTATCTATGTTGCACTTGAATCTCCTTATATGCTATTATTATGTCTTGTTGAAATTAATATCTGCTTCCAGGAGCTCTGTGTCAAAGACCAACCTAATGCTACATATATTTCATATGTTTTTTATGCATATAAATTATAGAATTTGAGAGGAACACTCAGAAAGCATCTACATCATCCAATTTCAAGATTCATTCAGTATATCAGATACAATCTAATTTTGTTTAGCTCTCTAATCTCTCCAGAGATGTAAATGCCACCAAAAACACAGTGATAGCCTCCTTGTTAAGTGTTGAAATAATAGCTTGTGTTGTACAATACAAAAGTGCCTAAAAATTTTTGAAGTAAATAGAAGTAAACTATAATTCTCAGTGACAACTGTCTTATTTATTGCTTTGTAATTACATAATTAAAATAAAGCTGACTTGAGAGTTTAATATTTTATTTTATAAATATCCAAACTTAAAATTAACTCATCTCAAATACTTTCTGTCACAATGAAGACTGACCCTGTAGTTAAGTAAAACTTTCTCTACAGGGTAACAAAGAATAAGAATTTAAAATAAAAATTCAATTGTGTTTGTCTTTCCAAATCTAAATTTTAGATATTATGCAATTTATTTAAACTAGCTTATTTGTTTTCCTTCTTAAGTTTAATGATCTGAAGAGACAGATGGAAGATATTGGTTAAATGAAGAATCACGAGTCAAATAGCTGGGCTTAAACTTGACTCAACCACTTACTCTCCCAGTTACCCAAACTTTAGACAACTTACTTATATCATTGTATCTAAGTTACTGTGAAACTGAATTATAATAGTTCTGGCCTCAAAAGTTACTACAAGTAAAAAGCTTAGAAAGTGTTTGACACATAACAAATCTCAATAACTGTTAACTATGACAGTATTATAAACATCCTTAGTGGCACTTAACTCTCTTGGTAGTTCTATTTATTCTAAATCTCCTCCTTTTGTCATTCCCCATTTTTCCATCATTCCAACACTATATAAATAAGAGAATTATTTAAGATCTTGCCTTGTTCTCTTCTCCTAATGGACTTTCTTATTGGTATTATATCTTCCCCAAAAGCTTGACCACTGTATGAAATACAATATATACAGGAGGGTCTTCCAGTATCCCTAGCATATAAATGCTAATTGAATCTGAGTAAGTATATCATTCATGCCCTAATTCTTTCCTAAACAATGTAGCCATATTTTCCTCAGTCTACTAAGTAGATGCTTATATATTAATCATACACATATGAAATTTTACATGACCACAACAAAACTCATAATCATCTCTCTACTTCCCAATGCAACTTTTCCTCCAAATCTAATATTGCAAGCATTTCATTCATCCTGTTTCTCTCAATTGTTATTTGCTTTCACTAACCATTACTGAAATCCTATAATACAAGACCACTGATCCATCTCTCCTGAATGGGACCATGAGATTACTCTTTTCAAATAACATTTTCAAATAGCATTTTGATTATATAGCTAGCACTGCCAAAAACTGTTCAGTGGCTTTCATTACCATTGAAAGTAAAAATTTCCAAACTTGAATGTGTTCCAATATTATTGCCCTCTATGCTTTTACTTTTCAGAAATATTTATCCCCCCTTAATACTATCTGCTCTACTGTCCATCAATAACCTCTATTCTCCTTTCCCAGAACTAGTCTCATGAGGGTCACCAAATTTAGCTACCTTAGAGTAGCTAAATCATCATCTTTATAATCTCTCCATATCATTCTACACTCTTCACCATTTCCTACTTTCTAAGAAACAGTGTAGACTGTGGGATGTGCAAAACCTTTGCCATCTTAACCTATTGATGATATTTGTTTTACAGGTTGGACCTAAAAATTCCTTTACAAAATAAATTCATTAACATAGGGAAGGACATAAATCATCATATCTTAGAGGCAAAGATCTGTGATCTATCTAGATGCCCAGTGTACAACTTAACTTTAAATATGAGCACATGCAAATACACGAATATTAAAATCTGCATTCTGAAGAGCGTTGCATTAATGGTTTTCTTCACTCTTCTTTAAACCCTCAAACATAATTTACTCAGGATAACTGTTTAGGATTGTTTATTTCAGCTAAACCTTAGGTAGAGACAGAGATAGAAACTACTACTACCTGCATATTAAATAATAATCTCAAAAAAAGCCATCAACTAAACCCACTGGCCAATGATTCAGCCATATAATTTTTAAAAAACTTATTCACCTCTCCTTACTCTCATGATATCCAAAAAAACAAACTTGTTTTATTATTAATGGCATCTCCTTCTCAACCCTTTTTAACTTGTTAGGAGTTATTCCCTGATTCTCTTCAGTATTTACACATAATTTTCTTAATGTGATAATGAATCTTGGTTGTAAAATTTTAATAAGGGTTTGTCTATTTATAAACATTATCCAATTATTTCCTGAATCTTGAAGGTCATACTCCTGTTAATTCTAATCTTGTATTGACTTTAGAAAATATTAATATCATAATAGAATGATACTATATCTTCTGGAAAGCAAAATATTATATGCTAGTCCTGATGATTAGCCCTCTGAGTTATAAACTCATCCAAATTGAGAAAGTTACTATTCTCTCACATAATTGCAACTTAAGACAATTCATTCAAGTTCTGTCATACAATAAGTGCTACTTTTTATATTTTATCTTTTTATTCATCATTTCCTCAGAAAATATATATCAAAATGTAGAACATTAATTTGATTTTTTTCTTTAAGTTCACAGCCTCTGAAAACCTTTCATATATTTTGCTGTAAAATAGCCAGTGAAGAGTACATTTTACTACAGTAAAAATGATATGATCTACATTTTACAAGATAGAAAATAAGAACTCAAAGAGGGTAAATAAACTGCCTGATATTGCACAGCTGAGTATCCAATTCAAATCCCAATATTTGCAACTATTTAAAAATGTGAGTGAATTGTCACATTCACAATTGACAATATCTGAAGGAAATGTCAAAATTTTAAGAGTTTCTATTTCTCTATGGAGGGACTATGAGTGTATTTTTCTTTTCTTCCTACTTTAATTTTTTTTTAAGTGAGAAAGCAGGATTTATTGAAAGGACAGAAAAGCTCCCACAGTGGGAGGGGACCCAAAGGGGCTGCCCCATACTTTAATTTTATACGTTTTTCTCTTGTACACATGTACTTCTCTTTAAAGAAAAGTAGTAAAAAAGCAAATTGACTCCAGATTTGGGGTATTCTTCACTACTCTGTAAATCACCAACAGCCTAAAATCAAATATAATTTTCAAGGACAGAAGTAGCATTTACTGTCAGAGTATCCAGTAAAATCTCATAGAAGGCTAAATGAGTCTTTGGTGTCTACCATCTCAACACTCACTCCTTTGCCATCTGATGTCATTTGTCATTTTCTACTACTCAGGTATCTACTGGCTTCATATTTCTCTCTGGCTGTTCAAAGACTTTCACTGTATCATTCTCTAACAAATCTGGTCTCCTCTCCAGATACATTTCAATTAACTCATTTACATGGTGAGCCAGTTCTGTATGAAGAATGAGGAGGAAATCAATGCAGTTACATGGGTTTATTGACATTGACTCATCATATTTTATCGTGTTTAGGTATGTTCCTCATTGTACCATGCTTCCTGGTTATTCCAGGTTGCCACAACCTTCCAGCTCTCACCCTGCCCTCCTTTCACACCAGAAAAAGAAACACCAACACTTTAGCACTAAACTTCTAAAATGTTGCCTATACCTGATTTTAGCTCCCCATGGCAAAGTTTTTACAAGAGAATTAAAATTTATTCTATTACACTGTCTTGTTCCCCTGTAATGCATCTAAAAAAAAGATGAATATTTTCTGAGCCCTAGAAATGATTCATATTCAGTGATGAAAATGCCATTAATCCATTAATCCTGTTTACAAAGATTTGGGGGGCCTGATGCTCTCTCTTACCTGAGTTAGATCAAAGACTCTATTTGCCTCAGATGGTAATCAATTTCCTCCAACTTTTGTTAGAAGATAAAAAGTTCATTATATGAAAGCTACAGTTTCTAAAGAGAAAAATAAGAATTAGTTTGAGTGATGCTGAGAACAAAATGACAGAAATTGATAGTTTATAAAAACGGAAACTGAAAACATCACTTAGGAGTTTATTTACCATGAAAATCCAAAAATGAATACAAACTAGAGAAACAGAAATAAGAAATAGAAAGGATGAAAATATAATGCAGTTTCCTCCTGAATACTCTTTTCTGGTCAAAACTCCATCATTTATTCAAGAACCAACTTAGTGTCATCTCCAAAAAAAAGTTTCCCATTACTGTTAGCAAAAGTCATAGTTTGCTCATCTTGATACTCTTCTCTGTGCTTTGCCCAGAATACATGCGTAAAAGATATGTCAAATAAGGAATTATAGATTAAATTAAGAGAGGAAGTATTTACTAAGCAGATAAAACATCCAAGGATAGGTTGAATTATTGTCTAGGCTACTGAACTATAAAACATTTCTTTTACATACATTTTACAGGATAGTATTTGAAGTAGATACATTTTTCCAGGTTGAGAAGAGGATAATTTCATATTCTGACTGAGATTATAACCTTTTCCAAAACAAAGAGTTTTATGTTGTTTTTATCAAGTAAAAAAGATCCTGATTAACAACCTTGAGTAGCTATGACCAAATGAGTCTTGGGAGTAGTCAGTCCTTCCTTGATTGGAGCTTCCTGGGAATTACACCTTTGAGTCTACAATGAATTTCACTCAGGGAATAAAAAGGACAGAAGAAATAAAATTAGCTTCTAGGTGCCAAATGTAATGGTGCCTTAGATGAATGCACAGAAATATTTTTACTTGAAAATGATTCAATAGGAGTAAGTGACAGAGAAATCCAGCATTTTATAAAACTTGGAAAGGCAAGCTGAAAGGTAAAAGAGTAACTTCTTTTTGAGTCCTGGTCTCACTCTGTCATTCAGGCTGGAGTACAGTGGCATGATCACGGCTCACTGGGCTCAGGTGATCCTTCCACCTCAGCCTCCTGAGTAGCTGGGACTACAGGCATGATCCACCATGCCAAGCTAATTTTTTAATTTTTTGTAGAGACGATGTCCCACTGGGTTGCCCAGGCTGGTTTCGAACTCCTGGATTCAAGCAATCCTCTCGCCTCAGCCTCCCAAAGTGCTGGGATTATAGGCATATGCCACACACCTGGCCCCCTCTTCTAATACTAACTGGAAATTTCACAGCAGAAATACTCTCTTCAGTAAGGACAAGGAGATACCACAAAATGAGAGACCACAGTACACAAAGTTATCTTTTACTTTAATGATTTTTATTTTATTGATTCCTTGAGGCCCAGGACATTAAGCAGAAATTTTCCATCAGAGAGCACTGTCAAGTTATAGTGTTAATTACTAGACTTTAAGAGGAACTGTTATGTCAGAAAGTTTTTTGAAAAATATATCGGGCCAGGCATAGTGGCTCATGCCTGTAATTCCAGCACTTTGGGAGACCGAGGCAAGAGGACTGCCTGAGCCCAGAGGTTGAAGATCAGCCTGGGCAACTTGGCAAGGCCTCGTCTCTACAATAAATTAAAAAATTAGCCAAGCATTGTTGTGGTGTATGCCTGTGGTTCCAACTACTTGGAAGGCAGAGGCAGAAGGATCACCTGAGACCAGCAGGTCGAGGCTGTGATAGCCATGAGCATGCTACTACACTCCAGCCTGAAAGACAGTGAAACTCCAACTCAAAAAAAAATAGAAAAATAAAAATAAACGTATTCCAGCAGGCATGGAGGTTCACACTGCATTCCATTGCATTCCAGCCTGGATGACAGAGTGAGATTCTGATTCAAAAAAGAATAAATATGGGGAGGTTGGGAAGATGGCAGCCAAGCCTGTCAGACTATGCGAGTCCCCGTGTGAGTGAGTGAGTGTATGGAAAATTTTGTCTACATGCTGGTGAGCGAGTGGGCGTGTGAGTGACTGACTGAGTGAGGGCTAGGGAGCTAGTGGCCAGGGCTCTCCTGGTGCAGCGGCTGGTACCATAGCTGCTGGGCTTGGAAACTAGTGATTCCCGGGATGCAGAAGCCAAGTGCCATTTTCTTTCTTTCTTTTTTTTTTTTTAAGTAAACAAA
Source organism: Tarsius wallacei (assembly GCA_963574415.1). NCBI lineage: Eukaryota > Metazoa > Chordata > Mammalia > Primates > Tarsiidae > Tarsius > Tarsius wallacei. Next base: position 18,992 of record CAUYQG010195063.1, read on the forward strand.
ACCCTTCCTGGGAAGAAAATGCTGAGAGAGACTGTCTAAGTGGGGACTCAAGAGCAAGTGACCAGATCCCTGGGGCAATAGCTGGTGCTGCAACTTCTCTGCTTCATCCCTGGCTCTTCCCAGGTCACAGAAGCTGAGTGCCATTCTTTTTTTAAAAAAAAAATAGACAAAAATTTTCCTGAAAAAAAGGGGTGAGGAAAAACCATTGCCCAAGGCTCTCCCTCATCATTGCAACAGAAGAGAGACTGCCATCTCCTGGCTTTGCCTCACCACTTCAGTGCCTGGCAGGGCACTGGCAGCAGGGACTGCAGAGGGAGTCCAGAGGCAAAGTCCCACAGAAGAGGACAAGATAGGCACCCCACCACCATCTTGAAGGAGGGGCAGGAAAGTGCTCCCACTTGCTCACCACAGAGCAACAGACCCAATCTCTGTGACTGACAGATCAGCTTCTCAGGGATTGATTGTGACCCAGAGGGAATATTCTGAAAGCACAAACATCGGAGGGACCTGAATTGTGCTGAGTTCCAGGCACCCCACCCCAACCCTGATCTAGCCATGGGACAAAGGGTGAGGCCAGAAAAAGACGAGGAAGAACTCAAGAGATTAGTGGTGAGTCCAGGATTGACCCAAACCCGCTCCTCCCCAGGAATCCTCTGACCATCAGACCCACCCAGCTAGGCCACAACTGAGAGAGACAAATCCAGGCATAGCCTGGACGTCAGTCGCAATAGGAGAACCCCATTCCAGGATAGGCCTGACTGGGGCACCCCCTGCGAATATATACCTGGGGAAGAGACAATCCTGTACCTCCTCACTAGAGAAGATCTCACTGACCATATGAGAGTGGGAGGAGAGGAATGCAGCCCCACCCACATCCACTGCCACTCCTCCTTCCCTACTCTGGACACTGAGGAGAGAGTGAGAGGTGACTCTGCCAGACCTGATTAGAGAAACAATTACAGAGCCTGCCACAAGAGGGCAGGGTTGTTTTCTTTTCTTTTCTTTTCTTTTCTTTTTTTTTTTTTGAGTTGGAGTCTCACTCTGTCACCCAGACTGGAGTGCAGTGGCATGCTCCCAGCCACCGCAGCCTCGACCTGCTGGGCCCCAACGATCCTTCCGCCTCAGCCTTCTGAGTAGCCAGAACTACAGGCATGTACTACCATGCCTGGATAGTTTTGATTTATTGTAGAGACAAGGTCTCTCCAAGTTGCCCGGGCTGGTCTCGAACCCGTGGACTCAGGTAATCCACTTGCCTTGGCCTCCCAAAGTGCTGGGATTACAGACTGAGCCACCGAGCCTGGCCCAATTTTTTTTTAATTTTTTAAAATTTTTTGACTGTTTGTTAGTTCATCTATTTTTTAAATATTTTTCCTTTGTGCATGAATGTGTACATGAGGGTTTGATCTGCTCCCCCCAATATTTTTTCTTTTCTTTTTAAGTTTCTTTCTTCTTTTATTTGTCATTTTCTATTTATGTGTTTATGTGAATGATTGAGTGGTCATCTTTCAATTTTGTTATTGTTGTTGGTTTGTTTTTGCTCTTTTGTTCTCTGGGTTTTTTTATTTTCACTTTTTATAGTTTAAAGTGAGTGTCAATATATGGGTGAGTGTTCAACCTGAGTTGCTTTTTTTTTTCTTCCAGTCTTTCTGTTTTCCTTCTCTATTCACTTTGTGCTAGGCATGTGTGTGTGTTCAGTGTTCCTGGTTTTATGTTGTTGTTGTTTGTTTTGTTTCACTTTGTTGCTATTCCAGTTTGTTTTGGGGTATGTGTGTATGTCTGTGTGTGTGTGTGCTCAATTGTTTTTTGCATTGATTTCTGCTTTGCATTGTCATATACAGTGGTGGTGGGGAGTGGATCTCAGGAAACACATACCACAATAAGTGAACATTGTAATTTGCAAGTAGTTTCTGAATCCTAGCAAGCCATCCCCTATTTTATTCGAATTTGAAAAACTACAAAAGACAGCAAAACTTCCCATCCACTGTCCTATTTCAAAATAGAACAAATCCAGAGCCCAGAACAGGGAAGAATAGAGGACTGAGCAAACATCAGAAGGGAAAGCCTCTTCCACTGACACTGAATAATACAACAAAAGAGAAAAACAAGAGCTCTGTCACAAATAAGGAAAAATCAAAAGAAGACCTCAGGCAATTTCAAGTGTAACAAAGACCAAACTCCTGAAAAATCAGAACTTGGTGCCCAGAACAATGGAAGTCATCAATGACTGGCCCCAGAATACAACAGGAAGTAGGGGATGAATGGAAAGAGTAAATAAGACTCAAGAAAGACAAGATGCAACACTGAAAGAACTTGTAACAGAGATTTTGGCAATAAAAAACTTCATCCAGGAAATAAATAACAAGATGACAAGCATGGAAAGCAGAATTAAGCTAGCTGAAGAAAGAATCTCAGAACTTGAAGACCAGAACATAGAATTAACCCAATCTGTAAAAAACATAGAAAAAAGACTCAGAAAGAAAGAACCAAGCCTATAAGAGATGTGTGATTATATCCAGAGGCCAAACCAATGCCTGATTGGTATCCCAGAAGAAGAAAGAGAAATGGAGAACAACTTGGAGCAAATATTCTAAGAGGTAATCCAAGAAAACTTTCCTCATCTCACCAGAGATGTAACCAATAACCACAAGAGATACAGAGAACCCCCACAAGGTATCAAATGCGAAGACTAACCCCTAGACACATAGTAATTCACCTACACAAAGTAGGCACCAAAAAAAAAATCCTAAAGGCAGCAAGAAAGATAGGTCAGACTACCTACCAGGGAAAACCAATCAGAATAGCAGCAGACCTATCGGCAGAAACAATACAAACAAGAAGGTTCTGGAGCCCTATATTCAAAATCCTCAAAAATAAACAGTTTCAACCAAGTATTTCCTAGCCAGCCACGCTCAGATTCATCAGTGATGGAGAATTAAAATCCTTCCCAGACATTCAATCCCTAAGAGATTAAGCAGCTTCCAGACCAGGTCTACAGGAGACACTAAAAAGGTATGGAGCACAGAAGAACAACAAAAAAAAAGAATGACCACACATTTCCCAAGAGAACAGCAGAGCACAGAATCAACAGAGAATGCAGCTCAACAAGAAACTTGAAAACACACACATACATTAACCCCAAAGCCTAAAGAAAGCAAACAGACAAAGGATAACTTTATAAGATTCTCATGACAGGGACTAACAATCATATTTCAATAATCAGCCTGAAAATGCACCACTGAAAAGACACAGAATGAGAAACTGGATAAGAAACCATGACTCGATTATTTGCTGCATCCAGGAGACTCATCTCACTAAAGGGACACACACAGACTCAAAGTTAAAGGATGAAAAATGAGTTTCCAGGCAAAGAGATCACAAAAGAAGGCAGGAGTGGCAATCTTAATATTGGCCAAAACAACCTTTACGCTATCAAAAATTTTTAAAGATGCAAAGAGACACCACATAATGATAAAATGTTCAATCCATCAGCAAGAAATATCCATTCTAAACATATATGTACCCAACACAGGAGCACCAGCAATTATAAAGCAACTACTACGTAAACTAAAAAAAGATATTGACTCTAACACTATTATAGCAGGAGACTTGAGTGCCCCTATAACAGCTCTAGATAGATCATCATGACAAAAAATCAAGAAGGAGCTCCAGAACCTAAACATGACACTCGATCATATGAACTTAATAGATACCTACAGATTATTTCACCCAACAACCACAGAATGTATATTCTACTCATCACCACATGGAATATACTCCAAGATCAATCACATCCTTGGCCATAAATCACTCATAAGCAAATTCCATGAGGTTGAAGTCGTGCCATGTGCATTCTCAAAACACAGTGGAATAAAAATAAATATCGACACCAACAACATTTCCCCAAAACCCACAAGGACATGGACACTAAACAGTATGATGCTGAACAACTACTGGGTCAAAGCTGAAATCAAAACAGAAATTAAAATATTCCTGAAAACAAATGAAAATGAAGAAAAATCTTACCAAAACCTCTAGGATGCCATGAAATTAGTTCTAAGAGGGGAATTTATATCTCTACAATCACACATCAAGAAAATGGAAAGATCACAAGTTGACAGCCTAACAAATCACCTAAGGGAGCTGGAAGAAGAAGACCACCAGAAACTTAACTTTAGCAGAAGAATCCAGATCACCAAAATAAGAGCCCAAATACAGGACATAGAAGACAAAATATCATAGAAAACATCAACAAAACAAAAAGCTGATTCTTTGAAAGAATTAACAAGATTGATGGATCCCTAGCCAGAATGACCATGGTAAAGAGAGAAAAAGTCCAAATAAACACAATCAGAAATAGAAAAGATCAAATCACAACTGACCCCGAAGAAATACAAAAGATTATCAGAGATTACTATGTACATCTATATGGAAACAAACTTGATAACCTAAATGAAATGGAGGACTTTCTGACATCACACAACCTACCCAAGATGAAACAAGAAGACATAGAGACACTAAATAGACCAATAACAACCCAGGAAATTGACTTTGTCATATGAAAACTACCTACATAAAAAGCCCTGCACTGGATGGCTTTCCAGCAGAATTCTACAAAACATACAAAAGGAGCTGAATGAATCCTTTTAGAAGTATTCCAGACAATTGAGAAAGATGGAATTCTCCCCAAATCATTTTGCAAAGCTAACATCACACTGATACCTAAACCAGGTAAAGTTCCTTCAAAAAAAGAGAACTACAGGCCAATATCCCTTATGAACATAGATGCAAAAATTCTCAACAAGATTCTAGCAATTCGGATCCCAAAGCAGATCTCAAAAATCATACACCATGACCAAATAGGTTTCATCCCCAGGATACAGGACTGGATCAACATTCACAAGACCATAAAGGTCATTAAATACATCAACGGATGTAAAAACAAGAACCACAGGACTATCTCATTAGATGCAGAAAAAGCTTTTGATAAAATCTGGCATCTCTTCTTGATAAAAACCCTCAGACACCTAGGTATAGAAGGAACATACCTCCAAATAGTAAGTGCCATCTACAATAAACCCACAGCTAACATATTGCTAAATGGATAGAAACTGGAAACATTTCCCCTGAAAACTGGAACAAGACAAGGCTCCCCACTCTCACCCATCTTGTTCAACATTGTGTTGAAAGTCCTAGCTCGGGCAATTAGACAACAGAAGGAAATCAGTGGTATCCAAATAGGAAAAGAGAAAGTCAAGTTTTCTCTCTTTGCTGATGATATGAAAAATCCTATACTTTGAAAATCCAAGAGAATCTGTCAAAAACCTGCTTGCACTGATAAAGGACTTTGGCAAAGACTCAGGGTGCAAAAGACAGTTGCATTCCTATACATCAACAACAAGCAGACAGAGAACCAAATTAAAAGAACAATCCCATTCACAATAGTCACACACAAAAATGAAATACATCGACATCTTCCTAACCAGAGAAGTGAAAGACCTTTACAATGAAAACTACAAAACACTGCTCAAAGAAATCCAAAAAGACACAAACAAATGGAAAAATATTCCATGCTCATGGATAGGAACAATCAACATTGTTAAAAATGTCCATCCTACCAAAGGCAATGTACAGATTCAACACAATACCCATCAAGTTACCAACATCATTCTTCTCAGACCTGGAAATGACAATTCAGAAACTCATATGGAAACAAAAATGACCACGAATAGACAAAACAATCCTTAGCAAAAGAAACAAAGCAGGAGGTATCATGCTTCCAGACTTAAAACTTTACTATAAGGCTACAGTAATCAAAAAAGCCTGGTATTTGGTGCAAGAACAGACACATAGACCAATGGAACAGGATACAGATTCTGGAAGCAAAGCCTCAATTTCTTAACCAATTCATCTTTGACAAAGCTTTCAAAAACAACCACTGGGAAGAGGAGAACCTATTCAGTAAATGGTGCTGGGGAAACTGGCTGATCACATGCAGAAGATTGAAACAGGACCCCTACCTATCACCGTACACAAAAATTAATGCTAAAAGGATCAAAGACCTAAACATAAAACCTCAAACTATAAGAATCTTAGAAAATGCAGGAGACACCCTTATGGAAATTGGAACTGGCAACCAATTCCTATTCAGAACCCTAAATGCCCATACCTTAAGAAATAAGATAGACAAGTGGGACCTCATCAAA
>CAUYQG010195066.1:0-25774 GCA_963574415.1 Tarsius wallacei
GACTAGATATGTCCATGAGGTTGATTTGGTGCTGCAGTTGCCTGAAGCCCTTTGGCTAGGTCTGGGTGCTAGGTTCACAGGAACTGGCCTAGAGCCTAAGTCTGTAGGAGTGGTTCTGGAATCTGAGTCCATGAAGGCCAATTTTGCATCACAGTATTGGTGTGAGCATGAACTCAGGGTCTGCTGAAGCAGACTTGGTTTCTGGGTTCATGGAGACCAGCCTGGAACCTGGGGCCAGCCTGATACTGGGTCAGGTGTGAAGTCTGGGGGACTGTGGGGTCCAGTTTGGAGTGTAAAACTGTGGGTATTGATCTGGTGTCTGGAGCCATGATGAGGGTTGACTTGACACCTGGAGCCATAAAGACAAACCTGAAACCTGTGTCCATAAATGGCTTTTTGGGGGCTAGGTGTGCAGGTGCTGGCCTGGAGGCTAAGTCTGTGAGGGATGGTCTGTGTCTTATTGCCACAAAGGGCTCTCTATGAACCTAGGTCTATGGGAAATGGTCTAAAACAAAGGTCTACTGGGACAGGCTTGGACTTTGATTGTTGGAACAGTCCCGGACCATGGGTCTCAGTGCATGGGGCTGCAGGAGCCAGCATGGAGGTTGAGGACACAGAGACTGGCCTGGCACAGGACAGGTGTACAGCCTGTGTCTACAAGCTAAGGCCTGTGGCATTAGGTCAGACGTATCAACCTGGAGCTAGGGAAAGCTTGAAGCCTGGAGCTCTGTGAGCTGACTTGGCTCTGGACTAGTCTGAAACATGGGGCAAGCCTTGCACCACGGGCTTCAGAGGCCTGCTTGAATTCTGGGTCGATGGGTACATTGTCCTGATGACTAGGACTGTAGTATCTGGCCTGGTGCCAGGATGAGACTGAAGGCTGGGACCTAGGGGGCTAGTCCAGTACTGGTAAAACAACTGTTTATTGAAATGCTGCTTAGACTATTTTCTGTGCATAAGCATCCATTGTGAAAATGTATTAAATTTGCGAAAGACTTTGGGATTTTAATCCCTAACAATGAAACTCCAAGTAAATGCTGGACAATGTCCAATAAACATACCTAAAATATAATAAGCATGCCAAATTATAGTCATAGTAGGATGTTTACATTTAAGAATTCTGTTTTTTCCGGTCAAGGCAACAAAATAGCAAATATGATTACCTTACAAATACATAAACCAAACAAAAATCCAGAAACTTTTTGTATTTAAAGGTTGGTAGGACGATTTTAGTGAAATCAAAAGAATGAAACATTGCTTTAAATATACCAGAATGTTAAAATTTCTAAGAGAAATAACTTAGATAAATCTCTTAGACAAATTTTTTGGGCTCAGTAAAAAGTATTGCAAACTATAACAACATTAAGGGGCCCAAAGTTCAAACAATATTTCATTTGCTCATTCCTCTATTGGCATTCTGACTCATGGAAGATTAATTACCAGGAATAGTGAGTCATTCTTTTCCTGTCAGAATAGATGCTATTTTCTTTTCTATTAGTTATACGCATCAAAATCCAAAAACTGATAGAAATGTGTCTGAAGTATACAATGTAGCACTCCAAGTAAAGATAAATATAACTTGACACAAATTATTACAAAAATTAATGCTAAAGATAAACTTCACATGAAAAAATATCACCATCACTGTTGTTAAAGAAACTTTCAATTAATTTAAGTGACCAACCTAACCAATTTTCTTTATTTTTACTTGACAAGATTTCTAAAGCTTGAAAGCAAAGAAATAGCAAATAACTTCAGAACCAATTATGGGATAACATGAGACAGGTCATGTATACATACCATTGATTCTAAAATTGGGTTACTATTATTTTCAACACTTGATTTCCAGCATTTTCCAGTCTATATTGTGATTTTGTTTTATGTCTTCAATTGTCTCATTTTTGTGGCAAAGTTCTGTCTTTTATAATATAGTCTCATTCTTGTGATTTTAAACACTAAATTATTCCTACATTTTCATATGACTCTTTTTAAGTATGAAAATTGGAGGTGATCTTTGACTTCTCTTGACATCCAATCTCCAGAATCTAGACTGTTATAAAATCTCGGTTCATCCATGCATTGTCTCTGAAACCAACGTCTTCTATTTGAGTTCCACTCTCTTAGTCTAGGGCACCATTGTACCCTTGCCTAAACACCTGAAATGGCATGCCATGTAGCATGTCTGCTTCCAATTTCTTTCTTCATATTCAGAGAAGCTGACCATTCTTCATTACATCAGCTTACTAACATTACTACCTACTAACCAAGCTCCAATACCTACATCTTTTTATTATAATCCTTGGTAGAAATTTAGCATTCTCTGCAATCTTACCAAAACTCACTTTGCCAAATGTATTTCTTCCTACATACTGCACACATAATTTACATTTCAAACACTTAAGATTTCTTGAACTTAACTCTTCTATATCCAGCCCCAAGCTGTTTTCTCCATATAGAGTTGTCCTTATTTTTGGGAATTGCATATCTTCAAGTTCTAGATGAAAAATTATCTCAATCATGAAATCTTTCTAAATTTAATATCAGAATCAATCTCCCTTACTCTACAGTTAGCAATTATTTGTACCACATACATTAAGTATTTATAAAATGTCTACTTCTTTTTTCTATCATGAATAACTTGAAAACAAAGGCATTGCTCATTTATCTTTGAAACTCTATTTTTTGACGGAGGTTTGGTAATGGGAGTACAACATGTAAATAAATGAATGTTTTGTGAGCTGATATGAACATAAGTTACCATCAGTTATTTGATACTGAGGTTACCAAATCAAGACATAACACAAATTTCTATTAACTCTCATCAGTTCATTTTTTATAAACTATTACTAAGCTTAACCAACTACAGTAACTTGCAGAGCTAATATTTTTAAATAGCCTTCTATCTTTTCTACAAAATGTTAGCTCTAAAAAATAATAAAGATGGATTATTAAAAAAACAGGAAATGCATAGTGGTGAAAAAGAGTCAATTTCTATAATTCTACCGGTACTTATGAAGTATTATTTGTACCTTTAAAAAGAGTCTCTAAATGTTTTATTGTGTATGTATACATGTACTTTTAAAAGTAATTTAACCCATATTATTCATATTTTTCTTAGCTATTTTAATGGTTACTTTATACTCTATTGAAAAATTATCAACATTTATGGAACTAACCTTCTCTATTTGGACATTAAGGTGATTTGCATTTTTAAAAGTTGTATTATAAACTGGGTAATCATGGAATTTATAGAGCAGAATGAAAAACTTTTGAAATAAAAATGATTTATAGTCACTCTAATTACAAACAATACTATAATAAAGAACAATGCACCTATATTATTCAAGTAAATTACTTATTCTTATTGTGACTTCCTAGATTTTGAATTGCTATATTAGATTATAAATATTTTAAATTCTACAATTACCCCCATCACCTCTAGATGATCAAATTAGTTGTTTGGTGATGTATGCATCAGGCTGACATAAAATTTGAGTCAGGATAGAATGGCTTATTTTTAAAGAATATTGATTGATTTACCTAATAACTTATGTTTTATTTTATTTTTGGTAAGAACATGAGTCAGGAAGTCATCTGCCTGCCTTCTCACAAAATGCCAGTTTCGTGAATATGAATGAGCACCAAGCTGTTGCCTAAAGGACAATTGAACTATTATCAGAAATCACTTTTAGATAATTTGAAATTAGTAGCTTCTTTTCTGAGCAGAAAAGCTTAACATTTTAACCTGGACAAATTGAGCAAAGTTACTGATAGGAATATTTGTGAACATACAATCAAATTGAATACAAACAAATTGATTATAATTTCTCATCACATGAGTACTGACTAAACTCTAAAGTTCACTCATGTCTGGCTGTCATGGATGGTAAATCCAACTTGACATGCTAGGCTGTAGCTTTACCAGCAGTAAATCAATCAAATAATTCAAACAAAATTTTCTGAATTTGATTAAATATAGTTGACACAATTGTCTTAAATATACATATCACTTCTGAGGACATATTACAGTAAGTCCTTTATTAGTCTTTCTATGTCAAAATAGTATCACATTTCCTGCTGTAAACTTAGTAACATAAAGATTAGTTTGCTATTTATTCTAATTATTTTGTATGAAATTTAGAAAATATTTTCTCTATTTATTCCTCTTTAATCTTTCTAGTGTAACCTGTAAATCTATTTAGTGAAATTTTCTCTTATTCTCAGTTTATATTTCATAATACAGTTACATTAAAACTTTAATTATCTTTCTACTATGATTTAATTTTAATAAACAAAATTAATCAGCTTACATATCATCTGTTGATTACTCAGCTGTTTGAATATTGCATACAATATTATGCCTGTAATGGAAACAGCATTGTCTTATGACACAGGAAAGAGAAAAATACATGTTAGAAAGCTTGATTTACACAACCTGAAACTAAACAACTTTCAGAAGAAAAGAGTGGAAAAGCTCTATGACAAGGATTTTCCTTTTTAATATGACCTCAAAAGCACAGGCAACAAAAGCAAAAATATATAAATGATATTTCTTTCAACTAAAATATTTCTGGGGTGTAGGGGTTTAGGTTCAGAAACTACCTATGAGGTACAATGTCCACTATCTGTGGAATGGACCACCTGAGACCCAGTATCCAGCACTACACAATATGTCCATGTAACGAAGCACAATACTCCTTGAATCTAAAACTTCAAAATAAATAAATAAATAAAAATAAATGTTGCTTAGAATAAAATTTAAAAGAAGATAAAATTTACAATTTTAAAGATACTAATTTTATTTTAAAATTTCAACCATAATTGTTTTAGGTATCAAATTTGAAACAACAATTGAGATTGGATAACAAGTGTATAGATGAAAAAAATCCATTTGAAATATATTCAATAATAATTATTACTATTAATGTCTCTGTTGTTATAAGAATTAAGTAATGAAATTAATAAGTTTAACAGGAAAAGCTCCTTTTTTATCACTTTATTTATTTGATTCTTAAAAATATTTAGGTGAGTTTAAATATAGTAACTGGTGTTAACTAAAAAAATTAAATTAAATTTTTAAAAGAGCAATGACAAAACAAAAAACAAAAAACAAAACTAGAGAAAGTATTCTCCAAGTACTCAGGAGTGAGAAATAAGAATTATAAATTTTATAATCTGGAATGCACAAAATGGCAAACCACCAGTGCACCTGATATGGGAAAGGTGAAGGGAAGCTTTTATTAGCAAAAAAGGGAGAGGTTTACATAACCTGCTTGAATCAGATCACTGGTTCAGTTGATTGATGGAGATGTCAAAACCATACAAGAGTTCTTTCAAGAGCATCTTATCTGAATTACTACAGTTCTAAAGAATGTCTAGTGATAAACTTTGTCAAAGAAGTACGTACATGAAGAACATGAAAGGGTTTCTTGTGGCATTTCAGAAAGTCCTAGAAAACAATTCTTATCTCAGATATGTAAGCATGATCCTACTCTACTCTGTGCTTTCCAACTTTTATTATCTCTAGTTCTGACCGAAAACGTGATTTTTATCCTGGTATTTTCAACTTTCACACTGGTAAAGTAATGTATTTTCTCCACCAGTTGCATGTGGAAGAAGATGAAAATAAATAAAACACCAGAGGAATAGGTAGATAAAGGTCATTTAGAAATATATAAATTTAAAGCAATGTTCCTGGAGAGAAAGGGACAAATCAACAGACTAAAAAGACAACCAAACTTGTCACTTTAAAATTATTTTTTATAAATTTTGATTAATATATATTTAAGTAAATAAAAGTGATATAAATATAGAAACCAAATATCATTTTGTTTTTAAAATGTTGAGACATACACATGTCATATGCATCTTCTGAACATTTGATGTTTATTCTCACTGGAATATGTGTTCCAAGTTTTCAATAAGAAACAAACCCAACTAGAATAACAGTTACCTTAGCTTACATTCCAAATTGTTATATTTTGCATGTGGATTGATTCTCTAATAATTTGAAAATTATTCATCCATTCATTTATTTACTATATTATATTGACCAACTAATTTAGGCCAAGCTCTTTTTAAGTACTACGGTTACAGCCATGAACAAAACAAAAAGATGATTTCTGTTCTCATGGAGTTTCATTTCATAGTAATAATATGAAAATAAATAAATAAAGAAAACTCAATTCCATTGAAAGCCACAAAAGAATTGTGACAGTGATGCTGAACCTAAATTATTTAAAGTTTCTCTACAAATAAATGGCCAGCAATGATAAGAATGAGAAGGAATTTTGTATAGGTCATTTTTCTCATTAGTTTTAGATATTTTTCATATGCTATCTTGGTTATACTCTGTATCACAAGGAGGCTGTTCTCTGCAGGTTACATCTGGGACCAGCAAAACGAATGAATCATTGGTAGGGGATTGGAGGAGGAGGAGAGAAAGGGAAAATCTAAGGTATTCTCTTTGTTTCCCTGTCTCTGATCTACAACAGTGACTGTCCTCTGTGGCTCTGGTTTCCAGTGGAAAACCTTCACCTACAAAGTTCCAGCCTCTTATATGGATGTAGTGCTAGCCCTAGAAGATCCAGCTTTTTTCTCTTTGGTTAGGTTTTACCTCTTACTTCTATTGTGACTTCAGTTCTGTAATTTTTAGCTGTCTCTTCGTTGCTTATATAGAGACACTTTAACCTTTCTCCATTGGTCATGTCACCTCTTCGATTCCATACTACCAATTCCCTTTATTGATGTACCTAGTTTATGTTTTTCTGACTAAGCTTAAATTTATATTAGTTAAAACACTGCTATCTAAAAATCTAGAGAGTAAAAGTGATCCATAACTTTGTCCAAACTTATCATAAGATGCTAGCAGTTTTCAATAACTTTTTACTTTTAAGACTTTCAAAAATATACCCAATGTTCATTAAAAAAAAAAAAAAAAACTGAGGTTGAAATCCACTTATAGAAAGAAAATTGTAAGTAATTCTGTGTGAGGAACTCAATATATTATTTTATTTTGTATTAACATTTGCAAGAACAACTGCTAATTTTTTTTGAAATGTATTTAATAATAGCCAAAGGTACTGGGCTTGACCCTACAGAATGCTATATGCATTAAAACCACTCTGTGTAAATGAGTTAACAAAAATTTTCATAAACTGTGAGCACATGGTGGAAATTTCAAGACCCCCCCCCACCTCCCGCCAGACAGACACTAATTTATAATACTTTAAGAAACTTCAAATAAAACATGATGACATATTAAACATAGGAATATTTAAATTATAATTTTATAGGTTTTCTGTGGTATAAATTCTATCTGGATCCTCTTAGTTGTTGTGTATATACTTTCAGCACAACATATAAAGGTATAAATGCCGTATTCTCTTTATTTGTTAGTTTTAAAGCAGCAAACAGGAGATATGACTGACATTTTTCTCAATTTTTTTTTTTGCTTTGTAGAACTAAACTGAGTTTTCAGTTTAGCATTAAGAAAAATTTTAAACATGTATTTTGAGTAATTCTTGACAGATTGAATTATCAAATAAATGAGAATATAAAAATATGTAAACAAATGTTATATTTATCAAAGTGTGACAAGAAATAAAGAAAGTTAATCAGGATGAAGAATCATTATTTTCAATGATATTTTCAAAAGTAAAATATAGCAAAAATGGAAAGCTAACAATAAGAGACTTCTCGATGAACAATATTACATCCTCAATAACAAGGACTATGGTGCTGTAAAAAGAAATGAGAAATATCTCTACACATTACTTTATTAAGGATTTTCAATTGTGGATAATTATGACCATCTCCAGATACATGACTGGAAAATTTTTAAATGCCACAAACAGAGGGTCCTCCTGACATTTAGTTGTAATAAGACAGTAATGTTGTTAATTCTATAATACACAGGGCAGTCCCCAAACAAAGAATTATCCACCCAAAATGTCAAGGTTGAAAAACCATTTACTATGGTATTAAAGGATTTCAGGACATGCCAGCCCCAAATATGCTGCTTTGTCATATTGTTTATTTTGAGCTAATGACACCTGAAAAGCCCCAGGTGTAAGAAGGCACTCTGACCTCCATTTTTCATCCTGACAGCAGACAATGAGACTCCCACGTAAAAATTGCCCTCTGTAGTAGGAGAAAGAACCATTCTTATCACCAGAGATGAGTAGGCCAGATGGAGAGAAATCTGTACCAATTTTGTCAAACTCATTCTTATCATCCTGGTTACTTTTCCACAATTGACATTCTTTGTTCAGCCTCATCTACAATGGGGGCCCCAAAAGACCCAGAATTTATTTATACAAATTTTGTATTTATAATTTATGCATTTAAACTTCAGTCACCTTCAAAGTACTCTCTGTTTGATGTGACATACCTATCAAGATGCTTTTTCTACCCTCAAAACAGGTTTTGAGTTTGTCAATTTTGATGACTTTTAGTGCGTCTGCTGTTTTTTATTTTACTTCTTTCACATAAGCAAAACACTTCCCTTTGAGAACTGTTTCATCTGGGGAAACAAAAAGAGCAGCTGGAGGCAAGATCAGGTGAATAGGGAGGGTGGGGAATGGGGGTCATACCATTTTTGGTTAAAAACTGCAGAACACTCAGCTCTGTGTGGGCAGGTGCGTTCATAGATCATCCATCTTAAAATGGGCAATGGCATTGAAATAATCTTAAAAAAAAAAAAAAATTACTGAGGCTGAACACAAACCCTTACAACAATACTGGCTGGTAAACTGATGTCCATGAAGCACTAGAACACTCACCTAGTGGGAGAAGCCTGAACTACAAGGATTCCACCCTCCAAAAAATAATTCAGTTTTTTGGGAGGTTCCTCCCACATAAGCACTTAGGCAGAGCAATTTATTTGGGTGTCATTTTCTTGTGAAGACTCCCATATGCATGTAAAATGTTATTAAGTAAAATTTGTATGTTTTTCTCCTGTTAATCTGTCTTATGTTAGTTTAATCTTTTAGACAAACCAAATAACCTAAGAGGAAAGAGAATACATTTTTTTATTTCCTATGTTTTCAGCATTAGGTTTAAACTTTTAAAGAAAAATATCAAAGGAGAATGATGTGCACAGTATTCTATCCCATACACACAGTATTAAATTTTTTAACAAAGGATAATTAATAAATTAAAAAAAAATAAAAGCCTGGATTGGAGGAAGAAAATAGAATGGAGGAAATAATGGTAAAAACTAGATTTATCTAAATAGTTTTTCATTTGACTTAAATTTCAAAAGTGCAATCTCACAAAGTTAAAATTAAATAAAATTTCAAAATCAAATGATTGTATAATATGTTTGATTTTGCTTATCAGAAATAGCTTATCTATAAATAGTGCACAGGATGAGTTGGGAGAAGGTGAAGAAACCAGTGGATATAATAATGATCAAAGGGATCAAATACATTATTTTGTGTTCTTGCTTGCTTTACAAAGAGTGAATCCAAGTGAAAGAATTAAAAAGACAAAAATTGACACTATACAGCATAATGGTCTTTCTGGGGAAATGTGAAAAAGCAAAGATTTAGAGAAATTAGAAGAAAAAAATGGCAACCTTGAAAAAGAAAAGGAAGAAGTATACTTCTTCTGGTGCTACAGTGAAGACAAAAAATGAATAAAGATGCCAGGGGTATTTTGAGGAGAGAGCCTGAGAATTGAGTAATCATCCTTCTCAAATGAACTTAATTTATTTAAAGAAAATTTATTGAACGTGAGGAAGTTGGGACTAGATTATGAATTATAGGAGTGTTAAATCTATTACTGTGACCGAAAATATTTTAGAAGTTATTTAGAACAAGAAAAAAAGGAGGGAATCTCACATCTGAAAAATTTTTGAATAAACCATAAGAAAATCTGTAGAGTTTTACTATGTATCTCTGGCAAACAATGTAGAGTATCTTCTTAAACTGAATAAAGAAAATAAATGAAAGTGGGAAGGGATTAAATTGGCTTATTTTCTACCCTATTTTCTCTGATTGTTTAAAAATATCAACTTCCATCTTTAGTTATCTTTTCGCTTTACTTTTAAAAAATTAATTAATTATTCAAACTGGCAGACACAATTGGATATATTTACCATGTATAACATGATGTTTAAAGTATGCATGCATTGTGCAATGACTAATCTAGCTAATTAACACATGCATGACCGTTATTTTAGTAGTGAGAACACTTTACATCCACATCCATTTTTCAAGACATTATTAACTATAGTCACCATGATGTACAATAGATCTCTTGAGGTACTGCTCCATAAAAAAAACAATGTATAGCATATACATACACACACATACACATACACACACACACACACACACACACACACACTATATATATATATGTATATATATATATAGTTTATCCAGTGTATATTTACATGAATCAGAAACCCATGATTATATAAGCATATTAAATATATGCTTATATTTACTAAAAGTACATAAAGATAATGAAATACATGTTTTAGTAATAAACAAACATGTGTTTTAGCATTTACACAGGTATCTGCATTGCATAAACAGCAAAGTCCAAAGAATTCATAAAAGCTTCCTCCCCCTTTTTTGAATTAATAGGAATAATTGAATACTTAGAATTATTCCAGAACATTATTTTATCAAAGTGAAATGTTTAATTCAAATGTAATTTAGGTTTGTCATTGTTGCTGTTATTCACCATAGTCTGATGATGATGTTTGCAGAAAAGTGCAGAATTTAAAGCTGTAATTTTGCCACTAGATCACTAGATGGTATACAGTTCCTTTAAGGAAATATGCATCAGAAAATGTGTGTTACAATGACTTCATTGTCCAATGGTAATGCTAAATTTATTCATTTAATTATACTTATTTTTGCCAAAATTAATATATTACTATTCAAGCATATCTTTAAAAGATTCTAAAATCATATTTCTATTGATATATAATAAAATAAAGATTATTTAAATATTTCATTTAAGATTAAAAACATTATTTTCACTTCAATTTACAGTGTGCTATCAGGGCTATTCTGGTACATAAATAATAAAAATGATAACTTTTAAGGTATTCATAAAAGTACAAATTTTAGATTTACCACTTCTTCAAATACCACAGAATACTAGTAAATTAATATTGAACATTGATGTTCAATCTGGTAGTATTATACTTTTAATAATAGGCAATCTCTAGGTTAAGTACTTTCAATTTATCATAATAAATGTCCTAGAGGAATCTAAACTTATTTACTAAGGTATATTCATTAATATTTAAACTTAATATGATACTAAGGTAACTGGACAATCAATAATATTTGGGGCTATTGAAAATCAAAAGGACACATAATTCTTTAACTGAGTAGTTATAAAATTTATGGAATATATTGCAAATTATAAAACACTAGATGAATTAGCTTTCCTATATTTTTAAGCATTTTCCAAAAATCTCTTTCTATTTGTAGAATACTGTTATTCTTGCTTAATACCTATAGTGGAGATGTCTGCCATTTTCACAAGTGCTTTTTACTATAAATCTATAGACAATGCCTTTCATATGCAGAAAAACAAAATGATTTGTGATTGAAAATATTGGAAAGATATATGCTTCTATGCAATTATCTAATCTAAACTTAAACATAAATTAATTTTAAAACAAAGTCTAAAGCTGGTTTTAATCCTTAAGATAAATTTGATTTTATTTGTTTCTTATTAATTAACAACACTTTGTAGATTTCTGATTTCAGCCAAGATTGACTGCCTTCATTTCCCTCAGTTCCTCAGTCTTTCAACTGACAAAAGAATAAAAGTCCTAGGCAAAACACAACAAGGAATCATAGAAAGACTTTGAAGGGTACAAGAAAAAGGTGGACAGCCTACGGACCTTGGAGTTTGAGAAATGACGCGAGAGTGCATGCCCTGGCTTTTGTGTTGACTTCCAAATATAACTAATAGGCTCCTACAGAAGTTTCCAGCCTAGATCCGCCAAAGAGTACAGAAAAAAGAGCTCCACCAAGACCTTCATTTGTTAACCATAGGGCTAGAAAAACAGTAGCCTAGCAAGAACAACAAAATGTTTTGGGCAATACTCATTCTATTACATACAAAAAACAATGAAAAACTCACTTCCTCATCAGTCTATTGTTCAAATAGGACTGAGTAGGGAGGTGATCTTTCATCCCAAATTAAAGGCCAATTAATGCAGATGAGCTTGCTCTTATTCCCCCATTCCGTGGCACTGGTAGGACCAAGCAGGAAGCTACTCGTTCATCCCTTACTAGCCTAGCAGAGGCAGATATCACTCCGGATCCCCCCTCAAGAAAGTATCAGTAAGTAGATCTGAACACAGAGATTATCTTCCAACTCTTGTACAGCAGAAGCAGACAGTTTTATTTCTTTGCCAAGATAGCATCGGTGGGGTCCATTGAAGGGTTGAGCCTCTTCCCCTCCCATTAGCAGTAAGATTTAATATCCCAGAATGAGATAAAACTAGCACCACTATATGTCGCCACTTTCCAACAAGTGCTGGGGAGTCCAGTGGGGACCCGGGCCTCCACCTTCTTTGGGCATCAGTGAGAAATGAAATGGTAGGAAGATGAGATAATTGGAACTGCAATTAAATTCCTTCCTTTATTTATGTGAGAGTAGCCCAGCGAGACCCAGTGGGGAGTTTAGCTACCGCCCAAATCCCATAGCAATGAAGCCATGAGTTATTGCTCTGTTTCCCCCCTCCTTAAGACTGGCAGGACACAGAGAGAAACTGAGTTTACACATGTAAAAGAAACAAGACCGTGTCCCCTCTGTTATTGTTTTGAGGTTGTCAGAAGGACAGGAGGAGCTAAATGTCCACCTCCCTCCTTGCAACAAACAGTGTTATTCAGCACTCTATTGCTGGCAAGGTATCAGTGGGAGTCTAAAGAAAGGGACATGTACAGAGATTTAGCCTCTCCTCTATACTTCAAAAGGTGAACTGCCTTCTAAAAAGATGATTAAACAATGCAGAGTTTCATAAGCTAATTATCCAGATTGCCCAGAACAGATTTATAAATTACTTCTCATAAGAGAAAGAGAAACATCTGTATAAGTTTAAACATAAAATAAACTGACAACAGCTAAAGTGAATCAAGTTGGAGATCTGACAAGGATTTTATAGCAGTCATTATAAAAATGCTTTACCAAGTAGTAATGAATTATTTGAAACAAATGTCAAAAAAGATAAAAGAAAGTTTAAACAAAATATGTTATAAAAAAGACCTAAATGAAAAAATAGAGAACAAAAAATACAGTAACTAAAATTAAACAAAACAAATCACTAGCTGGGCTTAATAGAGCAGAAATTACAGAGGAGAGAATCAGGAAGCTTGATGAAATTTGCCTTGTTTAAACAACATGGAGAAAATGTATCAAAACAAATCTCTATTAAATTTTTGAAGCTGCCTAAAGATAAAAAATATCTTGAAAATAATCACAAACTACCTATTATTTACAAATAAAAACAAACAAACATACAAACCCAGTGCAAGTGACATTAGATTTTTCACCAGAAATGATAAAGACCAGAAGGAATTCAAACAATGTTCTTCAGGAATGAAGAGTAAATAAAGGCATATTCATAAAAAGGAAAACTACAATAACTTGTGAGTAAAGTTGCCTGATCAGTTGCCTATATCCAGTTGATTGTTAAAATAAAAATTGGAACACTATCTGAAATAAAAGACAATAATATTTTTTAAATGAGCAAGACAGACTTACACAGAAGTAAATTTTCATACCACATATGAATTGGTAAAATGTTGATGCCAGTAGATGTACACTGCAAGTCACATGAGTATAACAGACAGATCAACCAGTAGGACAAGTAAACAAGGCAAGATATTTTTAAAAATTATAAATGAATTAGTATAGAATCTTAAAAACTGTTTAAGCAACTGGCAGGAAGCTAATGGGGGAAAAAAAAAACAGATGAAACAAAACAAATATTAAATGGTAGACTTAAGCCCAAATATATCAATAGTTACCAGAAATTAAAATGGTCTAAGCACATCAATTAAAAGGCATAGATTTGGAAAGTGGATAAAAATGAAAGCAAAATCAAAAACAAAGCCCAATAATATGCTGTTGGGAAGAAACTTATTTTAACTTCAACAGCACAGCTGAGTTGAAAGTTAAAGAAATAAATATATACAATAAAAATTTAACCATAGAAAAATAATGGCTAGCTGGGCTTGGTGGCTCAGCCTGTAATCCCGTTCTTTGGGAGGCCGAGGTGAGTGAATTACATGAGCCCGCGGGTTCGAGACCCACCTGGAAAACTTGGCGAGACCTCATCTCTACAATAAACCAAAAAAATTAGCCGGATGTGGTAGAGCGCACCTGTAGTTCCAGCTACTTGGAAGGCTGAGGCGGAAGGATCGCCGGAGCCCAACAGGTCTGGGTGATAGAGTGAGACTCCAACTCAAAATAAATAAATAAAAATTTTAAAAAAGAAAAATAATAGCTGCATTTATAAAAGTGAAAATATGCTTTAGAAAGCAAGTGACTAGAGACGAAAGGGATTTTATATTATGATAAACAATTGACAAAGATATAAAAATTGTAAATGTGAATGCAAAAACAAACAGCCACTTAATACCTAAGGCTATATTGACAGAGGAAAAAGGAGAAATAGAAAAATTCAAAATTGTAGTTAGGGAGTTCAAAACTCAACTCTCATCAATTGCTAGAACTAATTAGATGGAATATAAGCAATGTTATATAAGAATTGAACAACTCATTCAATGAAAAGTATATAATTGACATATAGAAAACACTTTACTTCCAAATACAAATTATACATTTTTAAGCACCCATTTAATACTTACCAATTTAGAATAATATATCCTGGGCCATATAAACTTTTAAAGAATTGAGATAATAAAGAATGTGTTTTATTATCACATGAAATTAAACTAAAAATAATAGCAGAAAGCTGACAAAGAAAAACAATAAAAACAAACCTTCTAAATTATTAACGAGAAAAAAATAATAACTCCATAGATTAAAGAGGAAGTATCAAAATAAATTTTTAAAAAATATAAAACTAAATGAAAGTGAAATATTACACATTAAAACATGTGGAATTTAACTGTAAGTCAATGCTGAAAGTAAAATTGATGGCACTAGAAGAACAAATAGCATAATACTTACACTGTAAAAGAAGAAAAGTCACAATTGAATCAATAATTTGATGCCTAACATTCTCTTTTCTTGAAAAAACAAAAGCAAAATAAACCTGAAGTAAGCAAAAGGATGGAACTAACATAGATGTGCACTGAAGTAAATACAATTGGAATTAAACAAACAACAACCAAAAAAAAACCATCAAGAAATAAAGGGCAAAATTATCAAGATTCTTTTATAAAAATCCATAAAATTGATAAACCTTGGTCAAGACTGAAAAATACCAAAGAAGACCTAAATAATCACTAATTTTAGGAAAGAGACAGAAGATATTTCTACAGATTCTATAGCAAATTACATGCTAAAAATACAATAATTTTCACTCAGCAATTTGAAGAAATGGACCAATTCCTGGAAATTCACAGGCTACCAAATCTCAAAGATAAAATGGATACTATGAAAGCTCTTATGTTAATTAGAATTATTTAACTTTGTATTTTAAAAAGTCTAAGTAGAGAACAGATAAGTTACCAAACACTTAAGTTTATAATTAGTGCCTACTTTATATAATGTCTCCCAGAATAGAAAAATGGGAATATTTTCCAATTTGTTTTATGAGGTCCGTATAACATTGATATCTAATCAGGCAAAGACAGTAACACAAAAAGAAAAATACAGACCAGTATCTCTTATGAACTCAGACACAACAATTTTTTAAAAATCTGAACACATTTAATCCAGCAATGTATAAAAGAACTATACACCACAATCAGTGGAATTTATTTTACATAGGCAAACCTGGTCTAATGTTTGAAAATAAATAAATATAATTCACCATATCAAGAGGATAAAGAAGAGAAAATATAATTATATCTACTAACACTTAAAAAGCATTTGATAAAATTCAGCATATACTTATGATTGAAATTTTCAGCAAGTTAGGTTTGGGGGAAGAATTTTCTCTATAAAGATTTTTAACAAAAAGCCTACAGCTGATATCATACTTATGATGAAAGACTAAATGATTTCCATCTCAGATCGGCAAGAAAGGAAAGATATCTGCTCTTACTACTCTTATTTCTTATTTAACAGTGTGCTGGAAGTTCTAGTCACTGCAATAAGACAAGAAACAAAAATAAAATCATACAGATTAGAAAATAAGAAAACTGTATCTATTTGCAGATTACATTATTGTGTACACTGAAAATTTCCTATACATATCTGCCAAAAAGTATGGGTAGAGCTAATAAATGAATTCAGCAAGTTTTCAGAATAGATCATAAAAAATCAATTGCATTTCTATATGCTAACAACAAGTGAGTAGAAACTGTCAAGAACTCAGCTGAGCTAGAGAGAGCTGGACTGAGGGATGTCAGAGTAGCCAATTAAAAACAGTGATACGAAATAAAAATAGCAGTGAAACTTTGAATTAGTACTACAATAATATAAACAAGAGGCTAAAACAAAGAAATTACTGACTCCCTTCTCTTGCATTTTGAAATGGAGAGCTAGTCAATAATGAAGTGAATCAGTACAAGTGGGGTTATCTCACTGTTGAAGGGGTATTGATTAAAGGCCTCCTGTTGCTTTATGAGCCTTGGGGACAGGGAGATAGAAGGGGGACAAGGCAAGGAGTGTAAAAGCACTGATACCAGACTTAGAGTGGAGAACAGTATCTTCAAAATTCTTTGCTTTTCCCCCAAATGTAAAAGCCTCAACAGTGGCACTTGAAGAAGGGCTATGCTGGAAAACTCCAGATAAAGTAATGAAAATGAATGTTTCTGGATGAGGAGTGCATATATGCATAAGAGCACAGCCAACTAGAGAGGCCCAAATCTTTGACAGCAACTATCTTCATAGGCTGCAACTCCTTGACTGTGCACCAAGTCTGGTATGAAGAGAATAACTTTCCCTCATAAGACATATCAGCCATAGCCTTTGTAAATGAGTATAGTTGGGTCTGAAAAATAATTACAAATAAGTTTTTGGTCAAGAGCCAAACTTCTTAGTAAATGAAGTGAAAACACAATATTAGTTACAATTGCTCCCTCTTACCATTCCTCAAATGAGATATTTAACTCTAGCAAAACATGCATAGGATGTGTGTACTGAAATTTAAAAACATTGATGGAAAAATTTTTTAAAAGAGCAAAATACATGTAGAAACATACCATTTTCATGAATTGAATCGTTTATCAGAGATAAAGATGGCAATACTCTTCATATTGGTCTATAGTTTTAACTCAATTCCTATAACAATCACAGCAGCATTTTATTGTACACATACATAGCTTATCTTAAAATGTATATGGAAATAGAAAAACACATTTAAAAAATTAAAACTGGAAAATTATCCTAAGTCATATTAAGGCTGATTATATAGCTATGGTAATCAAGAGCATGATATTCATGGAGGGACTGACACATTTATCAACTTAAGTCATATAGACGCATATAAATTTGCTCAATGATTTTGGGTTTGTTTTTCAAAGGTGCAAAAAACATTTAATATAGATCAAGTAGCATTTTCAACAAATTGTGTTAACTCAATGTATCAACTATAGGCAAATACATAAATAAATAGAAACTTCTACATAATTCTTCCTATGTAAAAAAATATATTGATCATAGATTTAAAGAATATGTATTTGAATACAAAACATAAAATTATAAAGCTTTTAGAAAAAAAAGGAGAGAATCTGGCAACTAGGTCTGAAGAGACATGATTCATAAAGTATCAAATTCATAAGCTGAACCTTATAAAAATTTAAAAAGTGTAGTCAATAGTCCCTGCTAATAGTATAAAACACAAGCTCAAAAGTGGGAAAGAATATAGAATATGCAAAGTAATCTCAAAGTTCAACAATATTTTTAAAAATTAGTCAACAAATATTCCAAAAAGATAGTTATCAAAAGACATTACACCTAAAAACATGCACAAATGTCAAATACATATATTAAAATGTTTAAAATTATTAGTCATTAGCCTGTAAACCTAGCACTTTGGGAGGTCGAGGCAAGTGGATTGCCTGTGCCGGCAGGCTCAAGACCAGACTGGGCAACTTGGCGAGACCTCGTTTCTATAAAAAAATGTTTAAAAAAAATTAGCCAGGCGTGCTAGCGTGTGCCTGTAGTTCAGGCTACATGGAAGGCTGAGGTGGAAGGATCGCCAGAGCCCAGTCAGTTGATGCTGAGGGGGCTATGAGCATACCACTGCACTCCAGCCTGGGTGATGGAATGTGATTCCAACTAAAAAAAAAAAAAAAAAAAAGATGTGGGGTACAATTCAGGATTAGGTACACAAGTGGTCATTATACAGGTAAAGTTTGGACCTAACTTTGGTCCCCATTTTGCCTGGTTTGAGATCAAATACCTTAACGATGTTATGTGCCCCCCACTCCCTCCACTGGCAGTTTCTGTTTACTGCTTATGTGAGTGAGAACATGTGGTACTCAGTTCCTGTTTCTGTGATACATCACTGCGTATTACAGACTCTAAACCCATCCAACCAAGTTGCTGCAAAGCCCATAATTTTGTTCTTTATGGCTGCATAATATTTTATTTTGTATATTTGCCACATCTTTTTTGTTTATCCAGTTCAGTTTTGATGGGCAGCACGGTTGGTTCCATGCCTTTACTATTATAAATAGTGCTGCAATAAATGTGCATGTGTAGATATCTTTTGTGTAGAGTGATTTAAGTTCCTCCAGGTATATTCCCAGAAGGGGGATTGCTGGGTTATATGGAAAGTCAATGTCTAGTTCTTTTAGGAATTGCCACACTGTTTTCCATAGAGGTTGAATTGCCACCAAGAGTGTAGAAGCAATCCCATCTCTCTGCATCCTTGACAGCATCTATCATTTTTTGTTGTATTAATAATGGCCATCCTTAATGTAGTTACATGGTATCTTAATATGGTTTTGATTTGCATTGCTCCAATGATTAGTGAAGCTGAGCACTTTTTCATGTGTCTGTTGGCTGCTCATATGTCTTTTGAGAAGTGTCTATTGATGTCTTTTGCCCACTTTTTAATGGGACTGTTTTTTTTTTTTCCTTTCAGTACATTTGAAGTCCTTGCAGATCCTGGATGTTAGGCCTTTGTCAGATGTGCAATTGGCAAATACTTTTTCCCACTCTGTGGGTTGTCTCCTCACTCTCTTGATGGTTTCTTTTGCACTGCAGAAGCTTTTCAGTTTGATAAGGTTCTATTTGTTTATCTTATCTCTTATCACAAGGACTTTTAGGGTTTGGATCAGGAATCGGTTGCCTATTCAGATTTCTGTAAGGATGTCTCCTTCATTTTCTAAGATTCTTAAAGTTTAGGGTTTTATGTTTACATCTTTGATCCATCTAGAGTTGATTTTTGTGTATGGTGATAGGTAGGGGTCTTGCTTCAGTCTTCTTCATGTGGTCAGCCATTTTTCCCGGCACTATTTACTGAATAGGTTATCCTCTCCCTACTAGTTGTTGTTGGAGGCTTTGTTAAAGATGAGCTGGTTGAGAAATTGAGGTCTTACTTCTGGAATCTCTATTCTGTTCCATTGGTCCATATGCTTATTCTTGTACCAATACCAGGTTGTTTTGATTATTGTAGTCTCATAATAAAGTTGAAAGTCTGAAAGTGTGAAACCTCCCACTTTCTTTTGCTAAGGATTATTTTTGACTATTTGTGGTCATTTATGTTTCATATGAATTTCTGTATTGTTGTTTCCAGGTTTGAGAAGAATGATACTGGTAATTTAATGGTTATACCACTGAATCTGTAGATTGCTTTTGGCAGGATAGACATATTAACAATGCTGATTCTTCTAATCCATAAACATGGAATATTTTCACATTTCTTTGTGCCATCTTTGACTTATTTGAGGCGTGTTTTATAGATTTTGTTGTAAGGAACTTTTACTTTGTTTAGGAAGATGCCAAGTCATTTCTTTCTTTCTTTCTTTTTTTTTTTTTGTGGCTATTGTGAATGGGATTGTGCTTTTTATTTGGTTCTCTGCCTCTTTGTTGTTGGTGAATAAGAATGGTACTGTCTTTTGCACATTTATTTAGTACCCTAAGATGTTGCCAAAGTCCTTTATCACTGCAAGGAGGTTTTTGAAAGACTGTCTTGGATTTTTGAGGTATGGGATCATAATGTCAGCAAAGAGGGATAACTTGACTTGTCTTCCTATTTGAATATCTCTGATTTCTGTCTCTTTTCTGATTGGTCTAGCTAGAACTTCTAACACTACGTTGAAGAGGAGGGGTGAGAGTGGGCAGCCTTGTCTTGTTCCAGTTTTCAGGGAAAATGTCTCCAATTTCGTCCATTTAGTAATATGTTGACTGGGGGTTTATCATAGGTGGCTCTTATTATTTTGAGGCATGTTCTCTCTATGCCTAGGTGTTCAACGGATTTTATCAGGAAGAGATGCTGGATGTTATTGACAGCTTTTTCTGCATTTAATGATATAATGATACTTTTTTTTGTTTTGTTTTGTTTTTACATCTATTGCTGTATTTAATTACATTTATGGTCTTGCAGATGTTGAACCAGGCCCACATCCAGGGGATGAGCACTACTTAGCCATGGTGGATAACTTTTTGGATGTGCTGTTAGATCCAATTTGCTAGAATCTTGTTGACAACTTTTGCATCTATGTTTTTCAGAAATATTAACTAGTAGTTCTCTTTATTTGTTGTATCTTTACTGGGTTTGGGTATTAGTGTGAAGCTAGCTTCACTAAATGATTTGGGGAGAGTTCTGTCTTTCTTAATTACCTAGAATACTTTTAATAGGATTGGTATCACCTCCTCTTTGCATGTTTTATAGAATTCAGCTGGAAATCCTTCTGGTCCAAGGCTTCTTTGTGTAGGTTTTTTGGTGTGTGTGTGTCAATTTCCTGGGTTGTCAAGGGTCTATTTTGGATCTTAATATCTTCTTGTTTCAACCTTGGGAGATTGTGTGATGTAGAAAGTCCTCCATTTCATTTAGGCTTTCGAGGTTGTTTCCATACAGGTGTGCATAGTAATCTCTGATAATCATTTGTATTTCTTCAGGGTCTGTTATGACTTGATCTTTGGCATTTCTGGTTGTATTTATTTGGACTTCTCTCTTTTTCTTGGTCTTTCTGGCTAGAGGTCCATAAATCTTGTTTATCCTTTTCAAAAAACCATCTTTTTGTTTCATTGATTTTTTTCCTCTGGTATTTTTGTCTTCTATGTCCTATATTTGAGCCCTTGCCTTGGTGATCTGGATTCTTCTGCTGAAGTTTGGGTTTTGGTGGTCTTATCTTTCCAACTCCCTTAGGTGATTCTTTAGGCTATTAACTTGTTCTCTTTCTAATTTTTTTATGTGTGTTTGTAGAGATATAAATTCCCTTCTTAGCATTGCTTTCATAGCATCCAAGAAGTTTTAGTAAGCTATTTCTATATTTCATTTGTTTCCAGGAATCTATTACTTTTTGTTTTGATTTCTGTGTTGACCCAGGAGTTGTTCAGCATCATGCTATTTAGTGTCCATGTCTTTATGAGTTTTGGGGGAATTTTGTAGGTGGTGATTTTTTCTTTATTGCATGGTGATCTGAGAAGATGCATGTTAGTATTTCAGTCTTGTGAAATGTGTTGATACTTGATTTATGGCTGAGGATATGGCCAATCTTGGAGTACATTCTATGTGGTGATGAGTAGAATGTATATTCTATAGTTCAATGGAGTGTTCTATAGGTATCTTCTAAGTCCATTTGGTCAAGCATCAAGTTGTGGCTCCAGATCACTTTGTTAACTGTTTTTACCTCAATGTTCTATCTAGGGTTGTTAGTGGGGTATTTAAGTCCCCAGCTATGATAGTGTTAGAGTCAAATTTTTTTTTTAGTTTACATAGTAGTAACTGTTTTATAACAGCTGGTGCTCCTGTGCTGAGTGTATATATGTTTAGGATGAATAGTTCTTGTTAATGGATCAAACCGTTTATCGTTATGTAGTGTGCTTTTGTATCTTTTATGAATTTTGACAGCTTAAAAGTTGTTTTGTCTGATATTTAGATTGCAACTCTTACCTTCCTTTGTGATCCATTCACCTGAAAATTTGTTTTCCATTCTCTAACTTGTAGTCTGTGAGCATCCTTTGTGGTGAGATGAGTTTCCTGGAGACAGTAATTTACTGAGTCATTTGTTTTTGATCCAGTTTGCCATTCTATGACTTTTCAGTGGTGCATTTAGTCCATTCATGATCAGGCTGATTATTAAATGTGAGAGTTTGTCTGTGACATAATGTTCTTATAAGGCTGTTTTGTTTTCATTTAGCCTCTGTGTTCATATAAGTGTGTGTTTTCAGCTTTGTAGGTAAGCTGTGTGTTCTGCTACTTCTGTATTTGTTTGTGATCTTGTGAGGTATATGGTCTTTCTTTTGTTTCTTTTTTCTTCTGTGCACAGAAAATTTTTAAGTGTCATCTGTAGAGCTGGTCTCAAAAAAACTTATTCTCTTAGGGATTGGATGTCTGGGAAAGATTTTAATTATATATTGCTGATGAAGCTTAGCTTGGTTAGGAAATTCTTGGTTGAAATTGTTTATGTTTGAGAATATCAACGATTGAGGTCCAATTCCTTCTGGACTACACTGTTTCTGCAGACAAGTCTGTAGCAATTCTGATTGTTCTTCCCCAGTAGGAAGTCTGACTTTTTTCCCTTGCTGACTTTAGAATTTTTTCTTTTATACCTACTTTGTGTAGGTGAATTACTATGTGTCTAGGGGTTGGTCTTCTCATAAGATGTCTTGCAGGGGTTCTCTGGATCTCTTGTGCTTGTATAGTCATCTCTTTGGCCAGATGAGGGAAATATTATTAAATGACCTCATGGAATGTTTGATCCAAAGTATTTTCCATTTCTCTTTCTATTTCAGGTATTCCAATCAGACAAAGATTTGGTTTCTGGATGAAATCACACATCTCTTGGAGAGTTTGCTCTTTCTTCTATTTTTTTCCCCCCATATTTTTACTAGATTGAGTCAATTCCATATTTTTCTTCCAGCTCTGAGATTCTTCTGCTTGGTCAATTCTGCTTCCCAAGTTTGTCAGTTTATTATTTATTTCTTAGATGAAGTTAATTATTTCTTTTATTTCTAAGTATGCTTTCTTGAGGCTGTTTACTTCTGTTGTATATTGCATTTAGTGTAAGTCCTTGCATTTCTTGATTTTTAGTCATTCTATCCAGTGATGCTCTGATGTTCATAAGTACCTTTTGGGTATTGTCATTATGGGAGATGGCCATTGCTTGTGCCCCAATAGTTGCTCTTCCTAGCACTGACTCCTCGCTGTGACTCTTATGGTTACTGGCAGTTTTTTGTTGATTTTTATTCATTTGCAGCAGTTCTCTTATCTTTTTCTCTTTAATTCCATTGTTCAGTGGAAAATGGAGAAGCAGTCACTTCTGATATTTGTTCTACCTTTTGTCTTTCCTTGAGCCAGGGATCTGGGTTTGTTCAACTATGAAATGGGCTGGGAGTGGAGCATTGTTTTGTCTCTTTACAATTTTGAGTACTTACTAAGAGGTGGCGGACAATTTTGAGTACTTACTAAGAGGTGGCGTATCCTGTACCTATCGTCAGATCATAATGTTTGCTATCTGGTAAATGGGCCATCTGGGACTCACTCTTTGTCTCTGCACAACATGGTCCAAGACAAGGTTTAATAGGGAAAAGAGAGAAAAAGTAGAAAGGAAGCAAAAGAGTGACAAAGAAGAAAGAAAAATAGAAAAAGAAAAATTGAAAGAAAAAACAAAAATAAAAACAGAGGAAAAAACAAAGAAAGAAATGGGGGGGGAAAAAGAAAACCAATCAACAAACAATGCAATCAAATGAGATAAAGAAACCAATACCCCCCCCAAAAAAAAACACTGATAAAGATTTCTCAGCTTTAGTATGTCTCTTTGAGAGGAGGGGCTCCCTCTTGTGATGGGTTCTGTGACTGCACAGCTGTTACTGCAAGCTCCCTAATTGCTGCCTGAATTTAAGATGTTAAAATCTTCACTTCCTGTTGCCTTCAATTGGTAACCATTGAATACTCATGTGAAGGAAGGGGACTGAAATGATTTGACATAGTTTCTCTTGGGACTTACCCCTTCCTTCCTCTCCCAGCTTTGTCACAGCTCCCAGGACATCATTCATGGCAGAGAATGGGGTCTCCTGTCTCTGTTCTGCCTTCCCAATCTCTTTCACTTGTTGCTAGGGGCAAGGGGAGTCAGTTAGGCACTCACAAGTCTCCTTGTCATGCAGTTCTGCTCTCTGTGTCTATCATCCAGCAGCTGACTCAGGGTGGAGGGTGGATCATCTTGCGTTCTGCATCTGCTGTTACCATAATGTCAGGGCTTGTGCAGTGGGCACAATGTTCTCTGAGGTCACAAAGAATAGCTCCAATACAACACAGAGATAGCATCTGGTCTCAAGATGCAGTTCTGCTGTTATGCAGCGACTACCCTGGAGCAATTCTCTGTCCAGGTGTTAGAGAATCTGATCAGTGTCTCTGCTGGCTGCTGTTCCTGTCACCAATGGGGTCAATAGCTCCCTCTCTAGCAGTTGCCAGTCTCTGGATCTCAGGAACCAGTGACAAGTTCTGGAGCTCAGTCCTGGCTTGGGATGGCTTCTCCGCACTATTTCCTCAGGAATCTGCTTCAGGCTTCCTTGGTTCACTCCCTCTGTGGCCTTCACTGCCAGCATTCAACCTGGTGCTATAGTGTTGGTGTCAGCAATCACTCTAGCCATTCTTCCCAGGAAAAGCTCTGTTGATTTTAGAAAGTGGCACTCGGTTTCTGCACTCTGGGAAACACTAGGGTCCAAGCAGAACAGCTGCGGTGCCAGCAGCTTCACCAGGAGGGCCATGACTACTTGCTCTCGAGTCCCCACTCAGTCAGCCTCTCACACTCCCAGTTACACACAGAAACACACACAGAATTGTTCATTCAATCACTCACACACACAAGGACTCATGCAGTCTGACTGGTTGTGCTGCCGCCTTCCTGGAAAAAGGAAAATGAAAATGAAACCATAGTAGTATATTACTATAAAGCTATTATAATGGCTACATTAACAAAAATTGACAACACCAAAGACTGTTGGGGATGTGGAAAAACTGGATTACTCCTATATTGCTGGTGGAAGTAAAAAATATTACAGCTCCTTTGAAGAAAATTATGGCAGTTTCTTACAAAACATGCACATACCATAAAACCAAGTAATGCACACTTGGGCATTTATTTATTCCATTGAAATAAAACTTTATTCACACAAAGTCACATACAAAGTATGTATGTAAATATTCATACAGGACTTTTTAATAATTTCTATAAACTTGAAAAAAGCCCAAATATCCTTCAATGGAAAATGTTTAAACAATCTATGGTATATTTATACCACAGGGTACTACTCAGAAGTTAAAATTATTGATACAAGTAACAATTCAGATGGATTTAAAAAATAGAACTTTTTAAGGGTAACAAATATATGACTTTATCCGTATAACATCCTAAAAATAACAAAATTAAAAAGATAAAGGGAGCCTTGCCATAAGAGAAGACTCAGGTTGGTGCCATTTTCTTTGTCCTGGAATCCAGGCAGAGACCTGCATTAATAACCAATACTAAGCAGCCTG